>JXOV01004060.1:0-24813 GCA_001014945.1 Clogmia albipunctata
AATGTCTTGTACATTTGCATTGATAAAAACCCATAATTATTTTAAAATGAATGTTATTTGATAGATTTCTTGTAAAATCAGAATTAGGTAATCAATTTATGACATTACATATTGAAAAATTTAATTAATCTGACAAAATCTCATTGAAAACCTTTATTTAAACAAGTAAATAGTATCAGATACGCCTATGTATCCATTACGATACATTTAAAAACCAAAAAATAATTAAAGAATGACAAAATCTATTAAATGTTTAATATAAAGAACCCATAATAGTAAATTAATAAATGAAATATTAAAATTCTTATAATTTATAGTAAAAAACTAATTTCAAAACTATCACATAAATGGAAGTATTTTACGTTTTCGTGCGCCTTACGGCAAATCATCTTATTTATTTAAAATTTACGGTACCAGAGCTAATTTTTACTTTTAATTAGTTTATTTTGAATATAACTTTCTTGAATCCGAGATTCAATTCGTATTATAAAATATTTTAAACAAAAAATTTTTCATTTAAACTATATTTCGAAATAATCGAAAAAAGCAAATAATTGATATCAATTAATATTTAATTCGAAAAAAATTAATTTCTTTACTTTATTTCATCTTAAAACATGGAAAATATAATAAATACGAAAAAAATAATCAAACAGCTACATTATAGTATAATTATGTAATCGTATTGTAGAAAATTCAACGCAAGGGAAAAAAGCCTTTTTGAACATTTTTTCGATTTTGGCCATAACTTTTTTAATTTTTATCCAATATAGATGAAATTTAAGATAAATATATCTTACATATATATTATTCGATTTGATTATTTAAAAAAAAGATAAAAAAAGTATTGACAATGTAATTAATTTTGATCGGTTTTTTAATGCGAACTGATCATTGTGTGGCGGTCCTTTATTGTATTTCATCTTGTTTTAACTTTAGTATTTTTTAGATTGTCCTAAAGTTTTTCATTGTTTTCAATTCAATTAAATAATTTATTTTAATAAAAAATATATTATATTAATGAACAATTTATATTTCAGGGCAATAAATCCATACCTGCAGTAGGTGCAAGCTCTTCAAATGGGCGTCAGAACCCAATGGAATTTCTGGATTCGCCCCATCAGGTGGTAGACTATTACGGCCAAAGAATTGCAGATTATCTGAAGCATTTCCCAATGGATGAGGCCAAATTCATTTTCCAAAGAATCGAAACCGATCTAATATTAACTCTAAAGAGGAGGCAGCATAATATCCAGTATCATCCCAATCGTTACAACAACAAAAGAAATAGAAACAACCCTTATTAATTATTTAAAAGAGTTTGAACTCGATAATTTATTGACTGAATTTATTATGATTAGATTTTGACAACAAATATGTTATTATTTGCTATTGGAATTGCTTATTTAACTTTAGCAAGATTAAAAACTGCTATTGTAATGTTAGCATTAAAAAAAATAATGGAAATCTATTGTAAAAACAGTTTATATTCCATTTATAAAAGACACAATTTAAAAATTGTTTAAATTCATTGAATTTCAAAAACAAATTTACTTTTCATTTATTTAAAATATCATAATTAAATTTCATTTTGATGAATACTCAAAATGCACTTGTTATTCATAATTTTATTATTATAGTAAAGCGATGTTATTTCTAATTTTATAAGAAAATAAAGAAGAATTATTTAGAATACAACATTATTTGGGTTTGTTTGAATTGTTTATTATTATTAAGTGTATGGATCCACTTTTTTTTAAATACAGTCGACTTTCGATAATTCAAAACCCTCAATAATTGAAGTTCATTACAAAATCTCTTGATATTTCGAACTAAATCAACACATTTTAATCTCTTTGTATTTCGAACAAAATACACTCGACAAAGTTTGCAGTTGTTTTTGGAGCATTTCAAGCGCCTTTTCTGTTAAGAGTTATTGAGCAGCAGCAATTGAAAGATTTGATAATTCGAAATATTTTAAGAATACTTCGATGTTCAAATTATTGAGATCATTAGATTAAATATATATTAAAACCAAATTAATTACAAAACGTGTATATATGTCAGTGATTAAATTTCAAAGTTCTTTATTAGTGTAGTGATGAAATTTAAAATAAGTTCTTAAAATTATTAATTGTGTTCATTTCAAGTTTGTTTTTGACGAGTATTTAGATACTTCTTTTTGACTACATGAAATGTAGTCAAAAATTCATTTTATTTGTTAAATCTGGTATGTTTTTATAAATTTTAATATTATTTATATACATATAATAAAAAGTGTAACGCAAAGTGCCGTGAAATGTGTAGTGAAAAGTAAAATGCAGTTTGTTGTACGAGTTTTAAAACTGTGAGTACTGTAATTATTATGATTTCTACATTTGTTATCAATTATTTAATATATTCGCTAAACCAATTAATTTTCTTGTAAATTATGATTAATTGATTAAGAGTTTTGGTGAATCCATATTCTATTCTCAAATTGGCAATTCAACTACGTTTTTATATTTAAAATATATTTCTTCAAGTATTTTACTGTCAAATTTTCATTATTTCAATAACTTATCCATATTAAAACCCTTGTTGTGTGTACATGTTTTGTAAATGTACAGGATATTCAATAAATAAATTTTAAAAAAATATTAAATATATCACTAATTTAATATTTGAAAACTCAATTCAATTTTGAATGTGTTTACTGTTTACCAATCCTAATGTTCAGGTACAGTGGGCAAAACATGAAACCATACAGTGCTACACGGTACTAAATTAAGGTGTTGTAATATACACAAATAAAAAATATGCCCTTTTAATCAAAAATCAAAAACTGTTACGTAAATACCAAAATGTGAATTTTAAAAAAATTGTAATTACAAAAATATTTTTTTAATAAATTTCCTGAAAAAAAATTTCAAACAAATTCAGTTGAATTAATTTCATACGAAATAATGAAAAACAAAAGTTAAATTTTTTGCATTTTTATTATTTTGGTTTTTTTATTACACGTCCCAAGTTACAATTAAACTTAAGATAACTGGTGATCTCGGGAAAGAGGAGTAGGAAAGGGTGGAGAGAGAAAATTATCATCCTACAAATGAATGTCGGTTGTGGTGTTTGATGTTTTTTTTATAAAAAATCTAATTCCTAAAGATCTTAACTATTGCTCTGGACGCCGTCGAAACACCAATCTAACCTCGTCGCTCTGGTTTTCTC
Source organism: Clogmia albipunctata (assembly GCA_001014945.1). Lineage (NCBI taxonomy): Eukaryota > Metazoa > Arthropoda > Insecta > Diptera > Psychodidae > Clogmia > Clogmia albipunctata. The sequence continues at coordinate 3,211 of JXOV01004060.1, forward strand.
TGAAAAATTAGAAAAAATATAAATTAATACATTGCTAAAGAAAATTAAATAAGTATAATGAAAATTGTTTACGCATTTTTGTTGTAAGAAAAAGACGAAAAAATAATTTGTTCAATAAAATGCATAATCTTTTGAATAAAACACAGCCGATAAGCATAGGGCCTATTGTCAGCTTTATAAAGACCTTAGTGTTTAGTAATATTTTATCTATGGTGTTGTATAAATAATTATAAACTTACGGGAGCTTGGGGCAACAGCTGAACATCCTTGACTAGGCACACATCTCGCTCGTAGAGCCCGTCCGCGACGTCACAGTGGCAGAGCTGGCTGATGTCGAGGCGTGGCATTTGTTCGGTAATGGCGTTGACCATCGCCTGGACAAAGACCTTCTTGTCCTTGGCGGCGCGCTGTTGATAGTTCTGGGTGATGAACACAAAGTTGTTGCCCTCGTTGTTGCCTAGGACAAAGTCTGTGCCCATGTCTTGCTTGAACTGGACGCTGGGCCTCAAGTTTGTGGCACCAACGTTGGCCCTCTTCTTAGCATCAGCGTTCTGAATCACGGTCTTCTGGTTGAATCCAATTATGAGTTTCGTGTTTCGTACATTGGCCGGGCTTCCAGTCAGAGTGAACTCTTGAACTGGAGACATCAGATGCATCTGAATACCTCGAGCCGCACTCAGATTGTTCACGAGCTTGGCAGAAGCGGTCTTAAGTGGGTTTGGACTGTAATTCAAAGGATCTCCACGGAAGATCAAGACTGTCTTGATGGCCTCTGCTCTATAAGGATAGTTGAAGGTATACTGGAAGGCTTGGGCATCTGAACTAACTCCAACATCATTCTCAATCTTATCAGTATTCTTCCAAACTTCGGTCAAAATCTTGTTCGCTGCTGACCATTTTGTGTAGAAGAACTTGTCACTTCGCCGAGGCATGGTGGCCAAGTTATCCGAAATGAACTGCTGATAGTTGAATTTGGGCTGAGCGTCAATGTTTGGAATTTGGAACGGATATTCCCAGTCTTTGTTATAGCCAACCAAAGTCATTTTGTAATCGCTAACATCTCGAGATTTCAAGCTGGTCTTCAACTCTTGGATAAGTCCAGGCAGGAGATCAATATAAGCTGTATTGTTGAAGTCGACCAATAAAACAAGGTCCAATTTCTTGTTATCAACCTTAATAGCAGGAGCTTCGGAAGTGCTAACACATTCCCTGATGCAAGTATCAGGAGTGCGAGCCAGAATATTGTATTCTGATCTGAGTTTCCTTACATAGGCCTCAGTCATGATACAGGCGACTTGCTCTTTTCTAAAGCCCTCCACCATTGAGACTGCGTGCTGGCATCCTTCAACGTAGTTGTCGAAGTAGGGTAAGACGCGTCCAAAGTAGTTAAAGGTCTTGAAAGTCTTTTCACATTCGGGAGATTCATGATGTCCGTGGTGACCATGGCCTGCGTTGATGGCAACCAATTTAGGACACTGCTTGTTGAACTTCTTCAACTGGTAATTCTGATAGAAGCTTTCGAAGGATTTTTCTGAGTTATCCACATATTGTCCATTGATAAGTTGCAGTTCATCAACCTTCTCATCGTTGGCGTTTCCGAAAAGTCCCCTAACCTTGTTCTTGTAATAGCCATCCAAAGTGATCGTACAGATTGCTAGTTTACGTTCGCAGAGGATCCTGACTCCAGCAGGGTGGAGAATTTCGGTAGCCTGGTGATAGTTTCTCCAAGCGTGAACATCAGAATGAATAGGGAGTTCCTTGGGCTTGTTGTTCCAGTACACTTTGTCGTTGTTCTTCAGTTCAAACGTGTTACCCTTTTGGTCCACAATAACGATAGAGTTCAATTTGTCAGTCTTCTTGTTGTTGAACGTTCCAATGACTGTGAAATTTCCATACTGTGAATCAGCAGCCAGAACAAAGTAGCAGCCCTCGGGTTCGGCGTCATTAGAGTCAGTGCCACCAGAGTTGACATCAAAGGTGTAGTGAAGGCCATCGAATGTCATGAAGTGGGCTCCGTCGATAATCTGGGCATGGAACTTGTATGGTGGGATGATGTTGGAAATCCTTCCGAATTCCCAAACACGGCTCCAATCTCCACCGAAGATAGACTTGTAGAATTCCACAGAGGTAAGGTAGTTGATTTCACTCCATTGGATTTTCAGAGGGGATGTCGAGACATCACCTTCGATAGCTCCCATTGGTGACAGCAGAGGGAAGTTCACAAAGTTCTGTCGGATAAATTCTTGCATCTTTTGGACATCGACAGTAGACTGTTGAAGGGTATTGTAGAAGGAGCTCTTGGTAACTTCTCCCTTTTGGTGAGCCAAAAGACTCTTGGCGTATTCGTAAATGCTCTTCAAGGCTTCGAACAGAAGGCTTCCCAGCTGTTTCAATTCAGCAACTTCTGAATCAGCATTGGGCATTTCCAGACTAGTCAATTTGGTGGTGATGTAATTGATAAGGGTGTTCAAGAACTTCTTGGTTTCCTCAGTGAACAGTTTGTTATCGTTGACGAATTTAATCAATTCAGCACCGAACTCCTTCACATAGGCATCGTATTTGTATTCACGCAAGAGTTCTCCAATTTTGTGAAGGGTTTGCTTGACGTTGAGGATTTCCTTGACAAAATCGATCAGGGTATTGAGAATGTTCTCCAATTCAGTGCGGAGTTGGGCAGAGAATTTAACGACAACGGCGTGCAAATCTCGAAGCTGTTCAGAGACCTGTTTGATAATTTTGTTGAGATCAGCCTGATATTTTCCGAAGAAGGCATTGAATTCTTGTACAAGCCTTTGGACTAGTTTCCATGCGGTTTCGATGAACTTCTGGCCAATGTCACGGAGACTGGACAAGAACTCCAAAACTGGAGGCAGGATATGGTCATGAATGGTCTGCCAGGTGTTAGTTCCGAACTCTTTCACAATTTGGAAGATCTTGGAAGCATAAACCATCACGTGTTTCACAAACTCCTGGGAGATTTGGTAAATCATCATTCCGATCTTTTGACTGAAAATAAAATTTAATGAATAAGTTACATTTAATACTAAGTTATTAAAACTTACATAGCCTCGAAAATGTGTTTCAAAGTTGGATCAGCTTGGATTTCCTTGTACAATTCTTCGAACTGAATCTTGTAGTCTTGGCTCAGTTTGGACATATCGGGGAGTTTCTGTTGAAGTGCTGTAGAATGAGTCTTGAATTCGTTCTGGACTTGTTGAACACGGGAAGAGATTTCCTTCTTGTTCTGTTCATATTCCTCAACAGCAACAGCCTTTAGGTTGTCCTAAGATATAACCAAAAGTTAGATTTTTTTGTTGAAATTTTATGCTATATATTCTTACCAAGAAAGCCTGAATATCGTTCTCACTCATTTTGTACTGAGTAGCCAAGAAGTTTTGGGTATCCAAAGCAACCGATGAGACGAACAGTTCCTTGTTGTCTGAACTCTTCAACTGGACTGATACAGCCTTGTTGAGGGTGTAGTCAAAGTGAAGAATTGCAACACGATCGAATGTAACATCGAAAATGGCTTGGTTGTAGTAGACAACTTTACCGGTTGCCGATAAAACGCGGCGATCACTCAACACATGATTCACGTTGATATATCCTGACACTGCTTTAGCCTTTTGATCGTAAGTTGCTCCAGAGTCGATTACGTTTCGGCCTCCAATATCCAAACGACCCTTAGCAGTTCCCTTAGCCTTGTTGAAGTTAACGTCTCCATTGAAAATGTTGGGCTTGGGATAATCGATTTTCAATTTGTAAAGCATTTCTCCCTTCTTGATCGACATGTAATATTCCTCGGTCCAGATTGGTGTTTGCTTGTTCTTCTCAATCATGTTGATAACAAAGTCGTAACTGACATAGTCTCCAGGATGGAAGGCTTTGCTGCTCACAATTTGAATCGTGATCTTGTCATCAGCGTTTTGGAAAATGTCAAAGACCACTTTAGTATCAATGAGGCGTTTAGCGTTGAGATCAAAGTTCCATACGTTGGTTCCGTCGATGGAGATCTTCTTCATCTTAGGATGTTGAGCAAAGGCATTGAAGGTTGAGCTCCACTCCTGCTTATCGCGGTTAAACTCTGCATTGGCAAGAGTGCGAATTTCGAATTTGTTACCAGCATCTTTAGCCTTGTTCATCCAGAAAGTGGTTCCAAAGTCGTAAGCCCAAACATTGACGGTTGGAAGTTTGTGAGTCAAATCGAAAGCGATCTGTCGTCCTGGGTAGCTGATCTCCACCTGAGTTCCTGGATTTCTGGTCTTGGCCATGATTTGGTATTTCCTGTGCTGATTCTCGACAAAGAGATTGAAATCACCAGCAAAGTCCATTCCACTCTTCTTGGTGTTCCAGTTCAATCCGAAGTTGTTGTAGTAGTTCTCGAAAATTCCACCCAATGGTCGGACATCGAAGTTCATGACGAAATCGTGTTCAAAGTTATCAAAGTTGGTGGATTTACGGTGGGATTTTAGTTCAATGTTGGTGCACCTTTGATCACCTTCCATACAGATGGAGTGTCTGGCAATTGTAACCTTGTCCTGAACCTTGAATTCGAAAAGGAAGTTCTTCTTATCCAGTTGTCCGTTCAGGAGAAGCTCCAAGTGTTGATCGTTTTGAGGGAACTTCTTTCTTAACAGGTTGAATGTCAATTTCCTATTGGCTCCGTCTTGCCATTTCAGGTTTCCAGCTCCTTCAATTAGAACAGTGCTATCTCCACCACTGGCAGCTCCTTCGGCCATCTTCAACTGACCACTAACGACATTCTTTCCAGCATTGACGGCGTGCAGTTCAATGTCAGCCTTGGTGCCAGCTCTGGATCCCTTAATAGTCATGTCGAAGTTCTTCAGATTCCATTTATCACAGTTGGCCTTGATATTGATCTTTACGGGATCGGTAGCAACCAACTGATAGTTAGTCCAATCGATTTTGGAGTCCAAACTGAACTCGTAAATCGGGAAGTTGACCATAATGACTTCTCCATAAAAGTGATTGGCAGACTGATCGATCTTAGATGCGATCTTCAAAGAGCTCTTCACCTTAGCCTGTTGGTTATCGAATTCCATCTCGAAAGCTGGGGCATCAGCACTTGAGTCAACCACGAACACTCCCTTGTAGAAGAGAACATTGGACTGGAAGTAGTCAGCAGCAAAGGAAACCTTAAGCTTGGCCCAATTGTTGGTATCAAAGTTTTTGGTTCGCATAATCAGCTTATGATCCTTGAACTTTTCCAAGGTTGAAGTCAAATGGGCGGTCATTGTGTGTGGTTCTGACTGTTTGTTAACCAGAACGTTCAGTTTCACCTCCTCACCACCTCGGTAGTTCACTTTAGTCAAGAATTCTCCACCATTTCGGAAGAACTGCACCATTGGAGTTTTGGAAATAGCTTCTGCAACTTCATTCTCTGAAGCTTCCTTGGGCTGAATGTTCTTGTTGATCAAGTAGCTAGACTCCAAGACAAATGGTGTTTTTTCAACTGGCTCTAGCAAAACGGACAACTTGGTGTTTAAGAAGCTTTCAAAGTTTCCAGTCAAGTCCAAATTAGCGTGGTAGTTCTGATTTTCGTTAACCTTAACTTCGTTGATGAAGTGCCACTCGAAACTCTGTTCAATCTTTCCGGAAGACTTTCCTTGAAGGTTCAACTCAACGGACTTGAACTTTGCAATGGCAGCGTTTCCAACAGTAACAGTTTTTTGTAACGAGACAGGGTCGATGGTCAACTTCGAGAACACCTTATAGTCAAAGTTGGTTCCTCCAGGCACCATCTTGAAGTGTCCAATAGTGTGCAATGTGATCGATTTACCATAGTTGGATTTCAGATCGAAATTAATCTGGTCGCTCTTCTTGAGTTCGTTTTTCAAGTTAAAGTCAAGAGTCAATCGTTCAGGAAGCATCTTTCCATAAACTGTAAGTCCAATATCTAGTTGTTCTCCCTTGACAGTCTTCACTTTAGGCTCGAAGATGATGTTGCTCTTGTCGTAGTCCTGGACTTCGATTTTATATTGAACGTCGTAATTTTCCCTCTTGACGTTCAGTTCTCCCAGTTTACCGTTAACGGTGATGAGTCGCACCTGTTTTTCTGGGTTCACGTCCTTCAAGTACAAGTCAGCTGTTCCGCTGTATGAGAACTCGTTGTCAGTGACTGCCTTTCGGTCCAACTTTCGTTTAAAGTCCATACTGAAGGTCCTTGTCGATGGCAAAACAAATTCACCGTAGAACTTGATGACTCCATTATCCACGGCACCAGACATCTCGTAATTTCCGTTCAGCTGATACTTATCGCCCATAACATCCAGAGAGTTCCTAAAATTAAAAAAAATGTTTAGATAATTGTTTGGTGATAAAATATAGAAAATATTGTTACTTTATACTCATATAATATCAAGTTTATCATTATTTTAAAATAAAATACTCACTTTGTCTCGTGCATGTTCTTCTTGCAGATGTTGTGGCTGCTGAGGACGGCCTTCTTGGAATTGTCTTTCTCAAAGTCGTAGAAGAACTCCATATCGAGATTGTAGTTTGGTTCGTTAAAGAGGAACTTGGTGTTGACCTTGACTTGGTAGTTGTTAACTTTAGGGAATTTGACGAGAACAAAGCCTTCACCCTTGGCATTCACTGGATTGATTTGGTTCTTGGCTGCTGGAGCGACGGCCTTTACGTTTGAGAATTTGAAGTCACTGTTGATTTGGGCAATGTCACGAATGATCATCTCCAAGACGAAATTCTCGTTCTTCTTCAGGTTAAATTTGCCAGTCAGGAAATCGGTTGGTTGGGACAGAAGGTTCAGTTTCAAGTTCCAGTTCAGGTCCTTGGCAGCATTCTTCAAGTCGAATCCAAGTTTGTATTGGGACTTCTTAGTGTTGTCAGTCAATTGGTTATCGAATTTCAGTTCAAAGTCTCCAGTCTTAAACTTGGTGAGGAAGTTTCCGTTGAGATCCATGGCAAAACCGTTGCTCAATTGCACTTTGTTGACAAAGTTCTTCTTGTTGACATCTCCAGTAGATCCATCAGAAGACATTTTGGAGAGGATTTTAATAAAGAACTTGTTCACAATCAGATTGTAGTTCATGTCATAGTCTACTCTATTAGGCCTCTTCATAACCAACTGGTTGTCGAAGTTGAAATCTTTGCACTTGAATTTGAGAACAGTATCAAAGTTGTTGGATTTGTCGATTTTGTATGAAAAATCAAATAATCCTGGGTGAACTGGTTGCCATTCAGCTTTCAATTCCAATTTGGTAACAGCACTCCAGAACTCGTCGGTTTTCTTCTGATCTAGGACCTCCTTGTCGAATTCAATTCTCTGGATAGCCACAATATCGTAGTCTTTCTTTTGGCCACTCTTGAACTTCAAGTCTTGACTAACGAGAGCATTCTTCTGGTACTGGAAGTTATAGAAGAATTCTCCAATCAGATTTTGGTTGTTGGAATCAGTCTTGACGTTGATGATAAAGTTCTGGGGGTTGACATCGATGTTTCCAGCAATATTAATCTTATTTCCACCTTGTCTAGTTTCTAGATCGAAAGTGAAGGCGACTGGAACGTATTCAACCTTTCCATTGATCAAAATCGGTTCTTCGACAACTTGTTTGGCATTCTTGGTCTTTCTGATCTCCAAGTTACGGAAATTGTAGACCATGCCTGGTGGTTTTTCATCGACTAAGATCTTTCCAGAGATTGAGTATCCAAAGATGGAGTTTTCCCTATGATCTGGGTATTGGATAAGGAAAATTGGAGTATATTCCTTTGCTCCGGTCTTTTGTAATCCAAGTTTGGCCAGGTACTTGTTGCTATTATCTTCGGCCTCGCCATATACAACGACTTCCTTGTCATCGTTTCTGTATCCAATCTCAGCTGAACTAGTCCTGAACGGAGAAATAATTGCGATTTTGGCATAAACTTTAGGTTCGATTCCAGCTTCGGCGCGGAATTTCACTAGACGGTTGTATTTCGGGTTGGGGGCGTCCATGGAGAACTCCACGCTGTGAGTGTTGATTCCTTCCGCTATCTTGTTCTCAAACAAGAGTTGGAAGTTGTAGCTGGGATCAACCTCAAGCCAGAGTCCAACACGATTGGGGCCATTCATAGAGGTGGTGATCAGGCTAGACAAAGCCGTCCAAACTGTGGTGGTCTTGTAATCGGGAATGCTGAAGCTGTAGTCAGCGCAGACTGTAACTCCAGTGTGTGGGTAGATTTGGTCAAAGCAAGCAACGAATTCCGTTCTGAAAAATGAATAAAATTATATAATTAGTATTATTGCAATTATTCAAATCTATTATAAATATTTCTATTAAATTGTATTTATTTACAATTTTACTAATTAATTTTTGATAATATTTTACTAAAAATATTATCAAAAATTAAATGATTTTTTCAGAATATTCAAGCTAAAATTTTAATATGATATAATTTACCCAAGTACGAAAAGACTTAAAGAAAGATTCTTTTGTTAAGTCTTGTGTTTGTATGAAGTTTGTATTCAAGAAGTAAGTCAGACGGCGAGTCCCAATCAATTCAATTCTATAAAATTATATTGTTTGTTAAAAACTTACTTTTTGGCATGGAATTTCAAAGGAGTTTCAGTTGGCAATGAACCCTTCTCTTGTTGCACGAAGATGATCTTGTGGTCGAATTTGACGAACTCCTGTTTCTTGTCCTTCATTGTGAAGTCCATGTTCCATTTGTGTCCTTTGTCTTGGATCTTGAAGTCCAGAGATCCACTCACTGAGGTGTACAGGTTTCCGGTCAGCTGGATACCCAACTGCTGCACTCCAGTGTCCATGTAGAGACCAGCATGAGCAGCGATGGACATACTTGGGGAGAGGTGGACGTGGAACTTGAAGTCAGAGGAAGGATTTTTGCTGAAGAAGAAGTCTCTTAAATCGACCTTCAAACTAGTTCCCAATTTAGTGGCCATAGACACTTGGTTTCGGGATTTAAGTGGGATACCAATAGTGGTTGGGAATTCAAATTCAGTGTCCAGAAGGAGATGGTAGGCCTCAGTAGTTTTGTCAAAGTCCTTAGCACCATCAAGGGCCTCGTTGAAGGATTTGGTCAGTTTCTTCAAGAAATCACCATTGGCATCCTTGTACCAGTCGCAATCACTCAGAGCCAAGAATCCGACTTCAGATCCGAACATGTTGATGCTTAAGTCGAGGTCCAAATCTGTGTTGATGTCCTGATCGACATTGTTAAGGTTCTTATTGAATTTGTTGGTATCTTCTTTCAAGTTGATCGCATCTCGCCTACGACGTCTGTAGTTGAATCTGTCCAAGTTCAAGTTGGTGTCAGTCTGGAATTGGTCCAAACTCTGCTCTACTTTATCAACAATTTCTTGATTCTTCTGGGTTTTGAAAAATCCCTTAGGTCCAAAGAACTTCTCACTTATGGTTTCCAAATTCTCTTGCCTAACTTCCACTTCCAAGAAGTTGAAGTCCCTTCCGAAGAGTTCAGTAGTGAAATTGAAGTTCATACTTCTGGGCAGGAAACCGTTCTTGGTGAAGATGACGGTGTTGTCTACACTTCCTCCAACTCCAAAGGAGTCCAAGTTGTAGCTGTGTTCGTAGTTGAAACTGGTCTTCCTGAAGTCAATTCCCAATAAGTGATGTTTGCTGAGGTCGAAGTCTCTCACCAAGTTCTTCATTTCTTGACGGCCTGGATCAGTGGACATCTTCAGACTCTGAATATGGGTCTTGATAAATCCAATCAGTTGGTTGGTCTCTTCACTGTTGTAAACTCCTTGGATGTAAAGAAGAAGTTCTTTATTAGGACAGTTCTTAATCAATCCCAAGTAAGCTTGGATTCTGAATTCAGGATCGACAGTCTGTTCTTTAAGGATAGACTTCAGAATATCCCTTCCCTTAGCAGTGTGGCAAACCGAGGCGGAGATAGTTTTCACAGATTGAACTCGTACTCGCTTGATTTTGATAGACTCCTGGTAGCATTGGTAGACCTTGTCTAAGACACTATCAATACTGATTTGATTAGAGTTCTTCAAACCCTTCAAGATTGCAATCATGTTGTGTTCAGCCTTCTTGTCCATTTTACCAGTGCACTTCAGCTGGGAAGCAAACTTGTCCATGATGGGCTTGAGCACAGCATTAGTGCAGGTGAACTGGTCACAGTATTTCTGGATCAAAGTACCAGCAACTAAGTAGGCCTCATAACTGGGGTTGAAGTCCAAGAGTTTTTGGATCATTTGAAGGGAGTTCTTGTTCAATTGACCAGCGAACTGAAGGGACATGTAGGCAATCTTTTGTTCAGTAGCATCCATGTTCTTGGCTACCAGGGTAGAGATAGCTTCAACAGAATCACCAGAGTTGGCGCGGAACAAAGCATCGAAGTAGAGTTTCTTGGCCAAATTTCGGTTTTCGTGAACGGTTCCGGACTTAATTTGTTGGAAAAGAGTCAGAAGGTCGTCCTTTTTGGTGTCCCTCATCATTCTAACCACTTGCAAGAACTTCTCAGCCATGAACTCCAAGACATTTCCATTTGGTCCGAAGCCAGTATCGATCATGGACTTGATGGCGGTTTTCAAGGCTTCCATATTGGAAACCTTGGCATTTGGAGTGGTTTCATAGTTAATGAACTTTGGTACAGCGTTCTTTGGCTCTCCAACTTTGCCTCCCTTGGTGTTTTGAAAGATCAGTTTGGATACAACTTTGGACTTGACTGCATTTCCAATTCCACTTTCAACGCTGGTCTTCAGGAAGCTGACCAAAGATCCACCTTCGTAATACTCAGTAAGTTGAATGAAATCTGGATGGGTTTGTCCTGATTTGATTCTCTGCTCCAAGCTGTAGTCTCCATACATGATAGGAGTGGCTTTGACATCGGAATTAGGGTTGAAAACTGATCGAACTAATCCGGTAGCGTGGAATTGCTCCCTACCATCGCATTTGTTCAGATCCTTCCTCTTGATGAAGATTCGAGTCGCATCTCCACTGGTTGTCATCTCAGAATTCGTGATGGGGCACTTTCCAAATACGTCGTATTCTGAACCAGATCCGCGGTCAACAGGGTGTCCTTGGAGCAGGGAAATCAGACCTCGCTTGACGTTCACAGAAAAGACGCTATCGTCTTCTCCAGCGCAAATGTCTTTGCCCAGCTTTTGTCCCTTCATGGCAAAGTTAACGGGTTTGTCCAAATCGGCCTCGATTTCCTTGGCCATCTTCTGGGCAACCGCCTTCTGGCCAGCCACTTCACTCCATAATCCGAACTTCTTGACCTGCATCGTGTGGACGCAGTTCGGTCCAGCCGTGACCAAGACCTGTGCCTGCACCTTTATCGCAGTCTCCTGAGGATCGCTGCCCACCATCTGCACGGACATCTGGGTCTCCAAGTTGTAGGTGTAGGTCGAGCCAGGCTTAAACATATCAGGTCCCTGAGCACCCTCCACAATCGCGCAATTCAGGTTGCATGCCGCTGGAATAGAAAAAAAAGTTATTAGTTATGGGTATTACTTTATAAATAACAATATTTCATTTTTTTAAATTAAATACAAAATTCAAACATTCTTCTGTTAAATTCAAAAAAGCACATGTAATAAAAATTTTGCAATTTCGTATATAATAATAGTTCAATCTCAGTTTGTGAAATTACGATCAGGGCATAAAATATACAAATTTCTTATTTTTTAAAAATAAATTTTGTAAAATAAAGAATGTTCTTGAGATAATATTTGCTGAATTATTTTTCGCAAAAATATTATTTATTATTTCTTTACGGAAGAACTTTTACCTTTCAATAATTTCTTAAAAATTTTGTTATTAGTGCCACAAGGTAAAATAAGGATTTTTTAAACAAGGAGGGAAGTGTTAAATACGAGCCGTACGGCTATTTTTCATTGTCTTCGCTTTAAAATATTTGTTATAACATTTATAGTTAAATAACTGTTAAAAAAAATATAAAAAAAATCGTGAAAATCAAAAATTAAAATAAATTGGGGGTTAATTTTGCCCAATTAATTTATCATACTATTTTATTAAGCAACTGAATGAAACTTGAAATAAACAAACCATTAAAGATAATTTTTTCACTATTTCTTGGTTTATTTCCCGCCACATTTTTATAAAATATTTAAATCATTTATACAATTAATTCTATTTTAGCCAAATTTATCACATAGCTAAAATAAACTGGAACCATAACCTTTTATAAATTAAGTGAATAAATTATTCTCCTACAGAGACTTTTCATTAAACAAATATTAATGTAATTTAATTTGTAATTTCAACGATTTCTTGAAGTATTTTTATATAAAAAAAATAAAAATATTGGTAATTATATTAAATATACTGTTTAATTAAACTAATTAAACCACTGACAATAATATTGATAGTAAACATTATAAAATCAACGATTTATTAGGTTATTTTTTAAACAAAATTGATTTGTTTTCATCCTCATTGCATTTCTATTGATAATACATTTTCTTATCACTTTCGCTCCTTGTGTAATGGATTACACTGAGAATAGACTATCCAGCAATAGTCGAGTAATTATTTAATATTTGATTATGATAAGTCACAATTTATTAATAATTACGTTATTTAAAATATATTTTTTTAAATTAAAACAAGTATGTAGTTCAAATTTTAAAAATGAACAAAAATGCATTTAAATGTCATTCATAAAATAATAATGTAATTTACGTTTGAATTTTTTTTATTTTTAATTTCTTTAAAAAAAATAAAAGATATGAACCATCACAAATAATTAATATTTATCCATCAATTGAAGGTTTTACACATATATATGGTATACATAAAAAAGACATTATAATAAAATAGTCGATGACCAATTTTTGGGGAATTTTTTCCGATTTTTAGGAAATGTTGTCCGGTTATACTGAATGACCTGATTTTTGTTAGTGATTTGATTTGTGGAAAAAATTTGAAAAAAACATTTTGTGGATGTAAAATATTTATTTTGATTTATTTCTTTTTATATTATCTCTATAAATTATTTCCAAACTTGAGATATATTTTGTTTATCTTCTTCAAAATGCTTTGTATGAAGCCCACTTAGTATGATGTAAATTTTTTTCGCTTACTTTCTATGTCAATAAAACAGAATTCTGAATGTACAAAATCTTTTCCCAAATATTAAAACAAATTAAAAAATACCGTTAATAAAAGGTAATATTATATAGTAAACCTAAATTATGATATTAAATGTGATATTAGGAAATAAAAAACATCAATAATTTTTTTTGATTAAAATTAGTATATTGATAAATATGAAAATTTGCCAACGAAAAGAGGAAAAAAATTGTGTAGCGTCTCGAGATCTACGACTGGAAGAGGAACACCCTGTATTCCATCCAATAATCCCTGACTGACAAATTACAATAATATTCCAAGCCAAAAACAAATAATGTAAATATAATATAATAATAAAGAGTTCCAGCTAGTTCAATCGACAATTAGACTCGGAACAGTATACACCGAAAATAATTCTAATTTCATGAACAAATCAAAGTCTTTAGTCAGTCCCAATAGTGGTTGAACCCCCTAATATGCGTATGTTAAGATATAAAAGACATCAAATTTTCCAAGAATAGATTGATTTTGATTAAAAATACTATTAAATATATTTTATAATTTTTTATGTTGTTTACTCATGTACTTTTAATCGTTTGATGTAGTTTTCCTTAATAAGCAATAGATTTTAGTAATCAAATTTGATCTTTTTTCAACAGTAGAGAAACAAACTTCAAAACCAAATTAAAATCAATAGTGCTAAACCCTGACGAAAAACAACGTAAAGAAATAATAATATTAAAATTATATTTGAACATTAAACCAATAATAATGCAAATAAATGGATTTAAATTAAAATTTTGTCAAAACTTAAATTCAAAGAAGGTACACTTTAATATCTAATATCTAATAACTGCCATTATTTTATTGATGACACATCTTCCGGATCCTTTTTAAAACGCATTTTAAATTTAATTCACTTGTCAAAATGAGTGAATACATTTAAAACAAACAGAAGGTAAGCTTACGCAGTCAGACGCAGTAAAACAGTCAGCTTTTGTATGAAATTAGCATGCTGTGCTTCTAGCTGGCGCAGCACAATTATTATGCATTATTTGAATTAGTTCTTCAAAAAACAATTATTCGGGTTGCCTCCTTAAAATTCAAGTAAATATAATATTGTAGAATATTATAATTACGCTAATAAGAAATTGTATAAAAAAAATAATCATTTACATAAATTTAATTAGCAATTAAAGAATTATCTCAAATCAACAATTTCTATTCCTAGTAGCAAAAACACGATGTTTATAGTTAACGGGTTCGTTGTACGGCTAATCTGAAGGGGGTATTTCCCTGAATTCGTTGCCAAGATCAAGGATTGTTGCGTAATTATTATCACTTGGAACAGCTTCCAGGGAGAGAGCGACTATTGTTGACAGAGATTGCAGTTGCGTCATACTAATTATGCGATAACAGGGGGCAAAATAGAATTTCTTCTGGCGATAACCAAAACAAAACAGTGTAAATAGAAGAAAGGGAGATAGAGAGGGACAGAGAAGAAACAAATAAATCTAATGGAAATTGAAGAGCAGGGTCACTATTATCAGTCAAGGTCAGTGGTGGTGATGATAAGAGAAGTGCAATTTTGTTGAGTGATTAAAAATATCGCTCGTGGACGATTCGACCTCTTCTGGCCCCATTGAATTATTTTTTCCCTCATCAATATTTAAGAAAAAGTTCACTGGGGTTAGCAATTACGGTTTAATCAGCACTTTTATCATCTCATTTGGCAAATTTCACCGGGTTTTTGGCATGGAAATTGAACAGTTTGATTTTCTCTCCATTTTTTTTTGTTGCTGTTGGATTTTTCAAAGAAAGCCCAGAATCACTTGACTGTGGGATCGTAATTTAAAATTACAAAGGAGGAATCGCCAGAGGGGTTTAATTGAATTAAAGTGGGGCGGCAGCTGGAGTCAAACTTCTTTGTTTTAATCGGATAATCACCGGAAGACCGATATTGGTGTAATTTCCCAATCTAGAGTAGGAGAAACAAACACTCCAGCATCTCGCTAATGGCATGGAATTAGATTTCCATTGACTGACTTATGAGTCTTTTGAGTCTTTGAAAAATAGGGAAAATTCGAAGGGGGTCCAAATATTAAAAGAACTAATTTTAGTCCCAAAAATCGTATTCTTTTTCACTTCAACTGTTTTTCTTTTTCACAGAAAAAATCTTTGCATTGGTATTTCTGCCATTTTCTCATATTTTCTGGAGTTTTCCAGAATTTCCACTTACCCTGAACAGAATTGGCCCCCAGGAGCGCCAATAAAGTGAGACACAGAACCGGGGATCGCCATTTGTGGCGCCTTCCCCCCGCTAAAACACGCATTTCAGCTCGAATAAATCCTTTTCAGGTCCAGGTTGCAATTTTATATTCAACTTCACTTAAACTTCACTCAATACACTAAATCCACTCAAATTCACTCTTAATCCACAGGGACATTCAGAGATGACTACGCGCCCACGTCCGACTGAACCTTCCCGGATCCTCCACCTCGCATTTATAGTGTGTGACCGATGGCTGCGTTTTGTCCCGCTCCTCAGCTCTCCTCTAAACCAAAAAACTGATCCGACGTTGGTGTTGGTTGGTTCGAGCGATAAGAAAGAAGGAAAAAATCACTGACTGCTTACACTTTCTGGACTGATTGTCTGTCTGTCTCTAGTCTCTCTGCCTATATGTGTGCCTCTTTGGAAACACAATATTGGTAAACTGCAGGACTGATCTCAAAATTGAATTGTGTGCATTTATTTTTTGTTATTGTGGAACAGATGATCACTCAGCTAGATTAATAGATGCTGCACCAGAGAATTGTAAACACATTTCCAAGTGTGGGTGAAAAAAGGTTCCAAATTTAGCCCATTCATCTTCTATTCCCTTCCATTTGTTCCTCTCCATTCCTTCCAAAAGTAGTCCTTTGTGCGTCACCTCACGGATTTCGCCAGTCGAGATAATCTTTGCCAATTTCGCAAGTTACGCAACAGTTGGCATTATTTCAGACTTTAACACTGATTTGAATATCTGCAGCAAAAACTAAGCACTGATAAGACACGCAAAATTTAAAATTAAATATTTCGCTCTGGTCAAGATTTACAGTAGAGATCATTTTGTTATTATACAAGACAATTTTATTTTATTAATGTATTTTTAAAGAAAAATTTAATTTAAATTTGGATAGAAATTATTTACTAAATGTTGACTTTTAAATTAAGATATAATACAAATCAATAATAATTATATTAAATTATTAATCTGTGTTTTTTATAATATTAAGAATTATTAAATTTCTTCCAAGAAAAATTATAATAAAATCTTCGAAAAATACCACCCAATAAATTAATTGATGATAAAAGCTTATTCTAGAGAAAAATAAGGTCGCAAAAAACAAGAATCAAAATCTGGACAAATTTATCCTTAAAAAATATTGAAATATTTAGTTATTCTATGATATTGAATTAAATTGAATATTTTACATTTATTCGGATAAATTTGAACAATCTTAAATGCAAGCTTTAACGAAATTTAATATAAATTAAATATTTTTGGTCAAGAGCAATTTAATTCACAACAAAAACCACAATATGATAATAAAATTGATACTGAAATTTCTGTGTTTAATTACACCAACCGTTAGTCCATATGGTATGTGTCTCTCTAAACTATAATTCAAGTATTTACATATTCTTACATTTTATCTTAAAGCCTAAATTACAATATTATTTAGCAAAATCAAAACTTTTGGCACTTTCGTATCGAAAGGTTAGCTCTTCGACATTGATTTGAGTTTCATGATTCATCAATTTTTCGCACTAGTGAAAATTTTGAAATTTTATTTCACTAGAGAAAAATAAAGTCATAAATATACGAATAAATTTGATTATATGTCAAAAGTTCAACGATATTTTGAAAAAAAATGTTTAGTTTTTAATAGTTTTTAATCCAGGCCGCTAAAATGGTCAAATTACCGTTCAAATAGTTTTTTAAATTTATTTTATGCATTTTTGTAGCTTAAAATTGGTAATATGACACTCAAATTTGTTCTGTCAAAGTCGTTATTATAGCAAAAGTGCTTTAAAGAATTTTTCAGTTTTGTTACGTAGGGTTTAACTGTATTTCCGGATGTATTTGTGTTTTTGGCTGTTTTTCCGGATGGTTTTAATTTAAATTAGTGAAAATTAATTCTAAATCAACTGTTTTCCGTTCTTTTAAATTTAAAACAAACTTTAACTTTGGCTTTAATGGATAAATTTTTTTTATCAAAAAAAGAGAAGCAAGAAGCTTTCTACATTTTCTCTTAGAATTAAAGGAAATGAAAACAATGTGAGGCAGACAAAAAATTTAAATTTGATTTTAGGACAACGAATGTTTTTTTAATTTATGTGTTAATTTATTTAAAAATGCACATAATTTTGTATAAAACACGGTCGATAAGCATTATTAAACACTCAAGCCTTCTTTAACCAACCCTCACTGATATTTACTTTGTTCCCAAATGTTCCAGAATTTTCCTATTTCGTATAATTGACACTTAAATCTACTTTCACAATAGCAATCAAATGCAGTAAGAACAACATTATTTAATTAAACAAACAAAACACCAGAACTAATACCGAAACAGTGTACCATAATGGGATGACTTGCACTGTATTAATAATTCAATTATTTCAAGAAATTGATATGTGGACTTGAGTAACAAAAAGTTAATCAAATAAGAACAATAAAATATGTATGTCATGATAAGAGAATTTTTTTTTTAACATTTGTTAAAAAGGCTATTTTTAAAGACACTTTTTACAGATCATTATTCCATGTAAATGGAGAAGTGTTGGTGAAGGTTCTTCAATAACTGTTATCAAAATGTAACAAATGTAAACATAAACAGAAGAAATAGTCCACTTCAGATGGTAAAAAGTGATAGAAAGTAAATAGAGAGGAGGTATATCGTTCCTTATCTCTTCTTTCGGCGATTTGATAAAATTTTCAATGGCTTGTGGCCAATGGGAGTCGAGTCTCCGAGCCGAAATGTGCATAAAAATACGCTCCCCTGATAAGAGAGTCGAGACGAGTGCTGGGCCAATAAAAACGAATCGCAGGAAAATGGCAAACGGTTTTTGAGAGCAAATTTTAATCGGCAAAAACTGGAAAAATATGCACCGCCATTCATTAATTTCTCTGATACGGTACTGGCGACAATAAAATCGGAATCAACTGTCCAGCTTATCGCAATGACCAACCATAGATCATTGACCTAGCCACCACTGTTTGTGTGTGTTCCGAATTTTCTTCTTTTTCAGTTTGTGATGATTATTTTGAGGAGGAGAAGGAACCGTTATCAGTGGGAAAGCTTTTGGCTTTTTTGAGTTTAGAAAAATGATTGTGTAAATATTGGCCAAGCCCCTTATCAGCCAAAGAAAAGAGAAGGCTAAGGCTCTCTAATGACTCCTCGGACCGCGACGACAACCGGTCTATCGTGAGTTGCGATTATTAACACTTTATTCGAGACCTTTGAACTTTCAGCAAACCAAAAAAAAATTCGCGAAATTATTATCAGCAAAAGAGAACATTTCGAATAAAAAACAATTTGTAAACTCAAGTTGATAGTGTTTTCTTGGAATAGTTTGAATGATCTTTGAACGTGTTTTTGTGAAATAAATATTGAAAAAAAAAAACAACCAAAGGAATGAAGCATCGAATCAACAGTTTTTTCAGGTTTGAACACGTCCAGATGTAAACAAAATATAAAAATAATCCCAACACTAATACAGCCACACAGATCCCTTTCCAATTCACGTGATCCACAATGGAAATAGTTCCTTTGTTCCTTTTTAATCAGGTGCAAAATTCATCCTTTGTCACAGATTTCAGGTGCTGTAAATTGAGACTGGAAATTTTCCATTCAAAGGGATTCATCAGGTCTTTACGGGCTTAGGGAATAATAAATAATAATAAGGTCCTTCTTTTAATATCCTTCAGAATAAAAAGGCATTATTGTTATTGACAGTTATTGGGTTTACTATTCGCAAAAGTATTCATGGCAATCGTAAAATTGGCAACACAGATTGTGACTGGCTAAAAATAATCAAGGAAAAAAACCCTTATTTTTCAATAACATCTAAAATATTATTTGAATTGTAATGTAATCAAATTAGAGTGCTTCATAAGTTCAATGAATAATTGTTTTTTAATAAAGTATTTCAAGAGGTTTCTATTTTTCCATTTTTAACCATATTCTAATTCAAGAGCTTTGTCTTTTACTAAGCAATTTTAAACAAGATTGAAAACATCAATATAAATGCTCTAGAATTCGTATTTATACTTATATATATTAAAATTGCTTGGAAATATTGACAACTACTTAAGCTTTAACTTAATTAGATTTTTTTATAGTTATGTTCAGAATTTTCTAATAGAAGATTTATTTATGAACAAAAACTCTTCATCTAATTTTAAATAACAATCAATATATTAGTTGAATTGTAATGGTTTATTTTTTAAATAACTTTACACAAATATATAAATATAATCGTTTTATTAAAAAGTTAAAGTTAATAAAAAATAAATTATAATTATTTTGCATCTCTCTCTCTCTTACTCATAGATGAATATTTTACATCCCTCTCTTACTCATAGCCGCAAGGCGTAGTTCAAAAATAGGTGGTTTATTTGAAGAAAAAAATCGTTGATACTGGCAAATCACAGGTAAGCCACTTGACGGGCGTGACTGACGACCATATAATTTTGATGGATTGTTTTCACGCAGGCCACACTTAAATAAAAAAAAGCACTTGTTCTATAATAATGACTTTGACAGAACCAATTTGAGTGTCATAATATCATTTTTGCTTAAAAATGCATAAAAATCTTTTTGCACTCCCGTCTCGAAACAAACGCTTTTCAATATCCATTTGAGTTATGTAATGTTTCCTTTTTTAAAACTTTAATATTTACCGGTTTAACAGCCATCTTCATATAATTTGGCTATTTTTGTTCGATTTTTGGCACATTACGTAAATGCCAGAGATAAATCGGCTTAACTGTAATGTAAGTAAATTATAGTTATGGCCTTATATTCCTTTAAATAGAATTTTTTTATTTAAATTAAAGCAAACAAATGTTCCATGTCACACTAAAATAGGCATTTGCCTTATGACCAAGAAGTTAAGAGGTGAAATTGTAAAAATTTAGTGTTCATGAGTGGAGTGCAAAAAACACTATGTCCTGCTCGGGTATAAAGTCCTGTTTTTTAAATCGGAAACGATGAAACACTCGCCTTCGGTTCGAATGTTTCACTCGTTAAAAAACAGTTGACTTTTCACCATTGGAGCACAAATAACTATTTTATATTACAGTATTTAAAAAATCTTTATTTTTCTCCTTAACACAATTTCCAATGCTAGTGCTTTGTGTTTTAATATGTAATTTTAATTGATTCATAATCGGAATTTAAATCTTAAATGCAATAAACTCTAACCAATGCCAATTGAGGAAATATATGACGATGAATTAACAAACACATTTTAATTATTATTTTTAAATGAAATAATGGAATAAGTTCAATGTATTTTATTAATTGATAATTTAAAGCTTTAGTTGCTTAACTTAAACTCACAAAATATTAAAATAAATTTAAAATATTCTTTCTCTCCTCAAATAAAATTATAAAAATCTGTGACAAATGTTTGCTCTAAAATTAGACAGCCTTGAAGTAAATCGTGGAATACATTAAATAAAACTGATAAATGTTATCTCTGAATTAAATGCAGTATTAAATATTGTTTCTATATTAATTTCTTAGCGTGGAGTTTTGAAAATATTTTTTTTATTGAAAAACTCCATTTGTCGTTTTCATTAAATTATAAAAAATCAATTTATCATTAAAAAAAAATTGAGTAAAACTTTATTAATGTTTGCTAGTTTCATAAAGTATAAGAATTTTTCGAATTGAAATAAAATAATGATGGCTATCGAAAACTGTCCTTTTTACTATTTAGCAGCCTTCTATGATATCGCAACCCAAATTTTCCAAATTCTTGATATATTTCAGATTGTCTAATTATCCTCAATAATAGATTGTTTTTGCACTCCCGTTTGGATACGGGAGGATAACGCTTTTTGTTATCCATTTGAGTTTCGTAATGTTTCACTTTATCGTACTTAGTGAAGATTTGGAATTTTTATTTCACTAGTGAAAAAAATGTAATAAACTTTCCAATAAATTTGTCTCAAAGTAAAAATTTTTTTCGCCATTGTTGCCCTTAAACTACACAAAATATTGGTCTCGACTATGCCATAGGACCGTGATTATTTTGCAAATTAATTAACGTTTCCTGTTTTAAAATTTTAATATTTACCGTTTCAATAGCCATCTACATATAATTTGGCTATTTTTGTACGATTTTTGGGACATTACGTAAATATCAGAGATGAATCTGCTTAACTCTAATTTAAGTAAATTATAGTCATAGCATTATATTGCTTTAAATGGAAATGTATTTTTCATAAATTAAAGCAAACAAACGTTCCACGACACAAAAATAGGCATTTGCCTTATGACCAAG
>JXOV01004062.1:2717-17428 GCA_001014945.1 Clogmia albipunctata
TTTGCCTTATGACCAAGTAGTTAAGAGGAATTCCAACCGTTAACTGTAACTTTAGAAATAAAAATTTCACTTGAAACATTTAAATTTTTTAATTTTCCTTGTAAATAATGAAATTTAATGTGAAATTGTAAAAATTGTAAAAATTTTAGTGCCCATGAGTGGCGTGCAAAAAACGTTATGTCCTGCTCGGGTGTAAAATCCTGTTTTTTAAACTCAGAAACGATGAAACACTCGCCTTCGCCTCGAATGTTTCACACTCATTTCACTCGTTAAAAAACAGTTGACTTCACACCCTTGTAGCACAAATAACTATTACTGTGTAAGGTGACGAGCGTAGCGAGTGTTTTAAAGTAGGTCTAAATGTTTGAAATGCTCATCGACCGTGTCTTAAACCAAATTTTATATATTTTTGAATAAATTATCACAAAATCTTCAAATTTTTGTAGAAATGTATGTTGTTTACACATTATACCCGTCTTTATTGCTCAATGCGTTTTGCGGGAAAAGAACAAAATAAATTCAAATGAAACCAATAAGCCAGTGTAACGGTTTTGCAATTTTGTTAAACTTTAATTTAATTGTATAAATCAATAAATTGAGAGGAACTGTATTTGGTAACAATAGAAAAGTCGTTTTTACTTAATATCATACGGAGGACTGGAATAGGTAGTTGGTTAAGCGTCGCTACACCAAATTGGAGTCGTATGTTCAAATTCCAGTATTGCAGTGATTTTTTATTTCCAAAATTCATTTGTCAGCTTATAATAACAATTTGTTATTAATATTTGTTGAAATATATTAACAAAATAATATTTCCGTCCTCAACATTCGAACCATTAGTGTCGTCAACATTATTTGGTCGAATTTAGACGAGTTTCAAAAGCTTGGATGGAATACACAGAATCGAAGAGCTAAAAAACCGAATCATTCTTATACAAGTATGCAGGTTCTGTGGAGATGGAGCGAAAACCCCAATCCATCTTCTACAAGACTGCGTTGCAATAATTTTGCAAAGATGGAAACATCTAAGGGCAATAAGCCCTACTGCGGCGCAACTCCAGACTCTGTAGTAAGACCGAGTATTAGATTTCCTACAAGGACTAAAACTTTAGGGCACAATAGATCTTCAGGTCAAAGTGCGGGATCACCTTATCAGATAAATAATAAATAATAATATACAAGTACTCTGCTGCTGTTCAATGAACGGATACAAATGAAAGTTATGAAGGGAATGGTCTTCTTCGCAGTATGTGTGTTCTATTTCGGTGACAAAAACTGGTCAAAAAAATAGCCTCTATATTAAATCATTAGCTCTGGTACTAATCACATAAGAGCAAATAAAGACTTATAGAAATGATAAGATTGGCAAATGATTGTCTATTTGACGACTTTGATTGCATTCAAATCAACTGGTGAGAGCTAGAAATGGAAACAATTAAACTCTCCGTTTGGAAAGATTTTGATTATTAAATTTGGTGTTTCTTAATTTAAAAAACCTTGGAATTGTACAGATTTTATAAAATAAAAATGTATTTTTATATTTAAACAGTTAATTCAATCAAATTTCTCAAATTAACAATGTTTTAATCAATATACTTACAAATTCAAACAAATTGATAGCCCAATATTCGATTGAATTCTTAGAAAATTGCTGAAAGGCACGGAAATTTGCAGGCAATCGCCTCAATTATTGAACATTTAGTTGATTATTTTCACAATTCACACAAAAAACGGCGAAAATCGACATTGGTGGAAATTGGATCAATTATGCTCTAATTTGTCTGAGTCACCATCATTTAGAAGAGAATAAATTGATGTTGTCCCTTCCTTTTGTCGTTTGGATCCTTTATTCGAAACAGGTGTATCCGAACGACACTATTTTCTGTCCCAATCATTTTCTATTTTCTATTTTCTTCCTCCAATCATTAAGCCATTTAGGGAATTTGAGTCGAGGCCTTGTAACGGAGACCGAATTTAAAACATGTTACGGAAGAGATTTGGTCGTTTTTTACACAAAAAAATGTGATGCTGTGCTGATACCAAAGGGAGAAGAAAGGGGAGATATAGGACAATGATGCTACGATAAACAGAAAGGTTGAACAAGAAAGACTGTTATGAAAATGTTCAACACAATTTTGAACTCTTTTATAAAGAAAGAATTTAGTTGTACAAATAATGTCTCAAGTTTTTATTCAAGAACACAATGCTTCATTTCAAAAAATTAGTTGAAAATTTAATATTTATAGTATTTTCCATAGATAGCTACTATTCTCCCACATCGTTCTGGTAATTCACGGTTTCACTATCGAAAAAATTCGGTAGGTTTGACCAATTTCTGACTTTGTCATGTTTACGGAAATGCTGGTCAGCCAGGTTATGTTGCATTGATCTGAACTAGATTAATCTGAAAGAGTAATATCTAGGGAATACAGCGGGTTGAAAAGAACTTCCCATTTGACTGTCTTAAAGGGTATCGCCAAATTTCTCCATAAAATGGAGTTACGGCGCCAAATAGCTCACTTTCGGATCGTTTCAATTGGATTCTAACGATTGGAACTGGCTTTCTGATAAACCTCATATGGTTTTGAAATTTCTCTTTACGTTCATGATCCAACTTGATCAAAAAATGCGCCAAAATCTAATTTTTCATACTTTATCTTGTATTCCAAGTAAAAAATCACCACCTTAAAAAGACTTTAAACCACTCCAGGAATGGCTGCTCAGATAGAATATACCCACTTTAACCATCCATCAAAATTTCATGATTGGTTGCTTTTTATGTTAAAAAATAATTCAAAATAGCTCCCCACAAAAACCCTCTTTTTGGCACAAACTTCGGCATTTTCAAGTGATATAAAAATATTGTTGGTTACAATTCAACTTAATAACTTCTAATGAATGTTTGGATATGATGGAATAATAATCAAGTTACGACGTCTGTTCTAAAAACTGCAAAAACATATTTATACACTTAATATACAAAGATATTTGTGCAATTCCTTATCGAAAAGCAGACTGTTCTTCACGCAAATTGGTTCTGTAAAGGTTTACTTTTCTGCACGGAGAGCTGAAATATTTCAAAATTTGCACGAAAATTTTCACCAATATAATAAAATTACAAATTGTTGTCATAACCATATCTATATTAAAATATTTTCCGTTGAAATTTTGATTGTGAATTGTTGTTGCACAATTTGAAAAACAAATACCGCTGTGTCTTACTTGTCACCAATTTATTGAAATTACATATTATTGTCATAACAAGTTTATTATTTTAATATGAAAATGACGTTGTGAGTTGTTGCGACACTTTTTGAAAAAACCGCTGTGAACGGTTTTATAACTATTTATCGATTAACTGATATTTTTTAATATTTCACAAAAAAGTGTTCGATACACATGTGAGATCGGTTATTAATGCACTCATTTACCTATTTTAACTCGCTGCGATCGTCAAAATACATGGTAAATTCGTACTATAATAACCTCTATTTCACCACTTGTATCGAAATATAATATTTTTAAATGGATAATAATTTTAAATATTCAAAACCATAACCGAATACTGAAGCTATTTTTCATAGGGAAAATTTATAATATAATTTCAATTAATAGCTCGATATTAGAAATGACAAATGACGTTAAGTTTAATACACCCTTATTAAACTTATTTCCATACTATTCACTACATTCCATACGAAGAATAAAAATCATTGGACTAGTCCCCAAAAATCTAAACAAATTCAACGTTAATTTATTGTTATTCCTTTTCCCTTTACATACACACACACAATAAAAGGGAATAAGTAATTGCCGGTGTTTGAGAATTGGTTCATCAACTCGTTCCCGGTCTGCATTTTCCATAAAAAAACCCCAAAAAGAGATACCGAAAATAAATTACAAAACACCGGCAGAAAGAAGAAGACCAACAAAGAATCCACGAAAAAACGCACTTTGGAGTTGATAAAAACGAATCAAAATAATGGAAAAAACGAAACTGA
This sequence comes from Clogmia albipunctata, assembly GCA_001014945.1. NCBI lineage: Eukaryota > Metazoa > Arthropoda > Insecta > Diptera > Psychodidae > Clogmia > Clogmia albipunctata. The sequence goes on from JXOV01004062.1 coordinate 6,719, forward strand.
AATTTATTTGTTCAACAAATACAATCTCAACTGAATTACAAGAGACCTTCTCTTCTCGATCCTAATCATCGCGCGCCATGATCTCAGCCTCCTCCCCAATTGAGAAGACAGGGTTTCAAGGGCTGCAGGTCGTCGAACCCACGCCGAAAAAAGGCTTCTCCGAATCCAAAATGCACAGTTTTTTGTGCATGAATAAATGGATTCAGTGGGACTTTATGTGTGTGTGTGTTTCTCTCCAAATGTAAATAAAAGGATATATTTCTGTTCTGGTTTCTTCTTCCCATTTCTCTTGTTATCTCAATTAAATGGAATCGTCTGTTTTCCGAAAAACAGCGCTCTCCATTCAACCGAAAGAAAAGGCCTCTTGAAAGCCGAGGAGATGAAAACCAGCACGGGAGAAATGCTTTTTATACGCGTCTTTTACGATTATCAAGGTTTGCATATCGAATTGACAATTTAAACTACTGTTTTTGAATAATTAAGCGGTTGTTTTGTGAAGAAACCCCTTTTCCATTCGTTTGAAATGAAAATATTACACAATAGAAGAAAATAATTATTTATTGGTGTGAATGGTGAAATTAGCGATTTAATAAAATCAATAATGAAACAATAAAAAATACATAAATATTAATTTATGAAAATTAAAAATTAACAAAATTAGCGTCAGTTCAAAAATCATATTTAATCAATCACTGGAAAATTGCTGATATTTTCCAAGCTTATAATTATGAAATCAAAATTGAAACAAATTTGGACTCGCCTCCGAGGCACGTCTCTTGAGCCAGAGTTAATAATTGCATAAATCTTATATTGCTAAAACTATTGATTATGATTTAAAATAACAATTATAAAAAGACAAGTATTGTCCAAGAAATTGGCTCAAATTGAAAAAAATAATGGTCACATATTAAATTGTTGTATTTATTCCAAGGCATTTGAAAACATGTCTTTATCTAACCCTAAAAATTATATATAGGGGAATTAAGTACAAAGTTACATATTGGGATTTTGGCGATTTATAGCTCGGATCTCATTGGGACATAATGTGACCCTTTCGGTAACTTGTCAAAATTTGAACGCATTCATTTCATTCGTCTAAGGCTCTCAGTACTTATTCCTGCGTAATGAGTTTTTATTTACATTCAGTTTATTTGAACACAATAGTATTTTTTGGTTAAGTTACATATTATTCTGGTATTTATTCTATCAATTTAAATTTTTTCACATTAAATGACAAAAAGTAAAATTCTTCTTAAATGTTGATTATGGCTTTTAAATGTGGTTTAAATAATGAGTGCTATCACGGGCATATCAGTGATACATTGCATGGTGCAAGGTTGGCGTGATATTTTGAAAATTTGAGACCAAAGGTTCTATTCGCTTGACAAGTACTTCCCTTAATTGTATGTGTTTAGACCTTAATTTAGTACTGGGTTGAATTCATATTCTTTACTTCATATTTCGCGGAAAAATAGCTAATAAATATGCGAATTGTAGAAAATCTTGTAAAAAACTAGTTGGAAAAACCCATAATTAAACACTATCAATTAGAAAACTCATTTCATTCGTCACTCTACTCGAGTTTAATTATGGTTCATTTTTCGTAGAAACATAATCATGGTTGAAAACTATTAATACTCGTTTTCACTAAAACATTCTTGGATAAATACATTTATAAAATATAATATCCCCGGCCTCAACTGTCTAACAACTAGTATCGTTAATACTATTCGTTCAATTCAAACAAAGCATAGAAGAATATAATACTAGTAATTTTCTACTACTCATTCGTAATATGGTGGCTAAAACTTGTTAATCGTAATAAATTGTGGTTCGGAGATTTGATATTCATTCGTAAATTGTGAAAGATTGATAGGGTATCTGAAAAAACTTTGATTACTTAAAACCAATTGGTTAAACCTAGACCGGTAAAGATTATTACGTCCTAGAAGAAGAATTAATACTTGAAGAGATAAAAACCGGATCTTTCTAATACAAATACCCTGTTGCTGTTCAATGAAAGGATACAGATGAAAGTTATGAAAGGAGAAGAAATACAAAAAGTACTGAAAATGATTGTAAAACATATTTTAGAATTTTTAATATTTTTAATTAAAACCACAAAATATTTAATTTAATTTAGATGGAATAAATTAGTAACTAAAAGAATCAATAAACTGAATTTGTAAATATAATTTAAATATATAATATTTGTACTACAACACGACATCAAACATTGCTTAATACGTTGATTGAAACGCCTACATTTATCGTGAATACATTATTTTTCTACCTGTTTTTGTAAATAACTGTTAACTTTATTAGAATATATATTTCAATAAATTGACGTAAATTATAAATAGAACAGTATTAATAATAACTAAAAACTAATGACATTTTATAATAATCAACGAAACTCCACACCTTATCATTTTCAATCAAATCTTAATCAATTTTAAATTATTAAAATATAAATAATTAAATTTAAATTAACCTCAATAAAATGTAATACACTAACTTATAATTGGAAGACTTTAATTTTGTGTATTTACCAGAAAAATGATTTCCATAATTTTAAATTTGAATAATATAATTTCATTAAATAAGGACATGCTGACGAAATGCGTCCAAACCGAAATTGCTCCCATGTGCGAAGCTTTCTTTGGCAATTGCACGTGCCCGTAATTGCACACGTGTGCTGAACCGTCTGAAGTTTAGGTAAATGTCCTCGATTTCCTTCAAATTACGGTGGAATTTCGAAAGCAGGCGGATATAAATAGAAAACGATTTAATTTGGCAACACTTTTCGGTTCAAAGGGGTGGTTTTGGATGGTCATTTGAACGGAGGGTGGGTCATCAATAGCGCCCAAACATCTGCCAATTAAATGCGCAGAGAAGTGTCCAAATATTGGAAATAGCCTCATGGAAAAGAACAACAGAACTTTTCTCATTAAATTATTAAGTATTTTCCGGGGGAAATTTATGCGGCCTTTTCCAATCAGAAAATTGAATTTTGATTGGTGTTTCCGTGTTTTTGATACCAGTACAAGGTCCTTTTTTTGTTGCCGGACAATCGCACTTACGCACATTATTCGCCTGACAATTCCTTTTTATGATATTTACCCACTTCCAGGGGGGATTTACTTTCGATTTCGACCAATAAACTTTTATTGTTGCAACCGAAAACTTTGCCATTAAATTATTGAGCTGTAATTATCGACAGTCTCGTATGTTGACCGGAAAACAAGGGCTGGACTAAGGGTGTAATTACATGTTTTTTTTATAATTATCAGAAAGGAAACTTATTAAATTAAGCTGAGTAAATAACTTTATTAGATAGGACATTGTTTTGATTAGACAAATTTTTAATTAATTAGAAAGATATTTTGTAGTGCAATCTTGAATTTAAACTCCTTCACACTATCGAAAAATTATGAAAACTTTAAGAGAAAACCCTCACGTTTCCATAAATGATTGCAAAAAATTATTTAATTTAACAACTTGCATTTAAATATGCCTTGTTTTATTGGAAGAGTAGCAAATAAAAACCACTCTTGTGTAGGAATATTTTTTTATTAAAGATCTTTTCTCAATAAATTTTTTCTGGAAAGTGATCCATTCGGTGAAAAAAAAAATTATAGCATAGTTTTCGCCGTTTCTGTCCAAATCAGAAGAATTGGTGGCTTTACCTCCGGAGAATCCATACTTATCGAAGTTATGTTTTAAATTATTTATTACTTTCAAATTGAACAATTTTTTTTATATTTGTATCAAATATTGCCCGATGAGTTGTATGATTTGTACTCCAACTTCAAAGAAAGTACAGGTCGAAAACGCCTTCACATCATGTTTACATGAATTTGATGCCTAAAAATAATTGACGATTCAAACTAACTGTGCATAATACTGATAATAAACCTCCCCTGTAAAGTAGCTAGACCAGGCAAGGGTGCCAACCGCTTGACTATAAGGCAGATCATATATTAAAATTATACAATAACACAAAGCCTTTCTCTAAAGTGGTCAGACCTATATTGCTCTAGTGTGCGGTGCTGAATGGCACTTTTTACCTATCATATTTCTTTGGTCTTCAAGATCATTTTAATGAATTATCCATCATTATATTGAAATATCGATAGCAATAAGTAAGTTAGGATCAGTAATTATGATACGGAGGGAGAGCTAAGGTGATATACGAGGATGGGCGTATGATGGCGTAGGAGGATTATATATACGTATTTAATAAAAAGTACTAATAGATTAAGCGAAACTCAGTATGCTATTGTATATTTAACAAAAACTATTTATATTTCAAATATTTTTCAAACCAAAAAAAAAGTTTTCTTATCATACTAGTTTATAAAATTTGCAATATTATTGTGAAATCTGCATTTTTTGGCTAATACAAGTATTAGATTTTTAAGAACAGAAATAAAAATAACAACTTGACAACTACTCCTTAATTCTCTTAAATTAAAACCCACATTCTAGAACTATCCCTAGTGTGTTCCAATTTGCATTTATTATAGAATATGCGTGTCCAATTAATTACATATTTAGATTGTTTGTCCAGTATGGTTATTAAATATTACAAATGTACGATTGTGTGGCACATACAATGGCTGCTGAAATTGATTTTTGGAAATAAAGTTTCTCTTTCGGGCTGACAATCCTTTTAATGACGAGGAAAGTCACCTAATGGAAAATCCCACATTCGCATAACAATTGTTTTGATTGTGGGCCAGAACACTATCATTATCCTGGCTCGTCCTTTTGTCCTGACCCAAAAAAACAGTAATGATATTTCCAAAGTTGAATGCCAAAAAGCATTCAATATTCATGTGATAATTGCGGGCCAAAATTAAGAGAGAGAGAAGGAGGAAAAAGGAAAGTAAAAAATAGAAGCTTTCCTGTTCCAAAGGTCCTTTTTCGAGCGCGGAATATGTGGCAATTAATTATTAAAAATGCCCGAGCGGCTAAGGAAAATATCGCAGCAGGCTGTGTATGTGAGTGGCCATTTGTGAAAATTCAGTTTTGTTTTTTTCGTCTCTTTTTTTCTTTCTTTTGATAAAGTAACGCACTTTTTTTGGTTTGTACGGATACTAATCTATTAGTAATGGCAGAAACAGAAAACAAGTGGACATTTTCGGCAATTCCATGCTCAGAGTGGGGCAGGGGTGACCAAATCCGCCCTTTTTCAATCCCACACACAAACGCAGTCGCCCACGCACCGCCTGCTTCAACCATTTCTGCGCTCATGCAAGTCAGCTAATTCCTTCTCTCGTTATTGAATTATTTACTTGTCGAATTTGTGTAATTCGTATCGTATGAAATTGCTCCCCAGTCCACGAATCCACCCAAACCTCCATCAACTAGGCCAAACTGCCGAAAATGTGGGCAATTTATTATTTATCGATTCCGATCGATATGTTTCGTACTGGACAAAATTTTTCACATTAATTTTTAATCGTGAAAAATATAGAACCGTGGTCGGTAATTTGTGCTGTTGGTTGTTTTTGGCCAAAGGGAAACTATTCCTCTTGTCTTCATATCCAAGTGAAGAGCACCTTTTAATTTGTCGTTAATATTTTATTAAATGTCAATTAAAGTGAGCCGTTTTATTGATCACAAATGACATTTCAATGCTTTTATGGCGTCTATCAGAAACATTATTCAAAGTTGTTTCTGTTGGGATTATTTTTAGGGCTAAATATTAGTCTTTAAAGTGCAATAGTTCTGTGTCTTAATAAATGTTTGAAAGAATCTTTTTAGTTTCATTATAAATATAAGCTTTTTATCTTTAGTTTAGCGATGTTTTATGTACATAACACGTATTGTTTTAATGGAATATTTTAGTTCTATTTAATATTTTAAAAATCGAAAACATAAAATAAAGCATCGTCATTAAGTTGAATGTGTTTGTGACTTGAAATCATACAATTTCCATAGTCCCATTCAAAATCAATCTAAGTAACCAACTTGCTTCATTCACAAAATTGGCAATTTGTTAACATTTGTTTACAACAAAATGTCGGCCTTAAAGGTCATTTGAATTTCAAAATGACATTTTATCCTTAAAATACAATTGAAAGTGGATGCTGAAGATGTGTCTTTAATAAAAAAAAAAGCTATTATCAAATTTTCTAATGAACCTTCATTAAATTTGAGTTTTAACAAAATTTTAATTTAAAGCTATTGATTTGAATAGTAGTATTTGTACCGTGTAATAGTTATTTAAACAACGTGTATTAAAAATAAACCATAATAAAACTCGAGTAGAGTTAGAAAACTCAATTCATTCGTTTTCTAATAATAGATACGAGTGTTTAATTATGTGTTTTTCCAACCAGTTTTTTACAAGATTATATACAATTTGCATTTTTATTAGCTATTTTTCCGCGAAATATGGATTAGAGAATAAGAAGACAGACCCAGTACTAAATTAAGGTCTAAACACAAACAATTAAGGGAAGTACTTGTCAAGCGAATAGAACTTTTGGTCTCACTTTTTTCAAAATATCACGACAACCTTTCACCATGCACTGTTTCACTGATATGCCCGTGATAGCACTCATCATTTAAACCACATTTAAAAGCCATAATCAACATTTAAGAAGAGCTTTACTTTTTGTCATTTAATGTGAAAAAATTTAAATTGATTAATAAATCATGGCCTACTTTTTTATAGAGACTTGAAAAACTTCAAAATATAATTTTCATTCTTCTCTACTACGATTAAAAATTATAATTTTTAGAAGTTGAATTTAGGTACAAAGTACTAATTTTGTGTACACGTTTTGTACGGTTTGTAATTGTCTGCGGGTATTTAATTATACTTTATTCAACACTGTACGATTATAAAACAATTTCTAAAAGAACCATTGGCTTCTAAAATGTAAGCATTTTTCAACGGAATTGTATAAAAATATAAATCTAATTCCAGCCAAAAATTTGCCGTTCCTTTTTCATTTTGATGCTTTAAGAAGCTCTTTTTGTAAGAAATTTCTAGTCATAAACACATTTAAAAATAATGGACGAAATGAAGAATAAATGAAACGATGTTTTAACTCATTTGTATGAAATTTGGTCTTGCTTCTTCTTCATGGCGATGCTTTAACATTATTCTAAGTCAATTTTTTAAAAGATGATTACCATACTTTGTTTTTGAGTTTTTACTCGACTATGAAGCAAATCAATTAATCTGAACTCGATAATTTTGAATGTAATAATTGTTAATATACTTTAAAAATAATATAAGGATGGATAGTGCCCAATGGCACTTGCACTGCGATCTGTGAGATCTTTTGTGCATTTGCCCAAGTGTTAGTTTTATTTCAGGAGATGTGTAACTTTCCTAATGAAAGTCACAATCTTCCGGACCGTGATATTTCTAAACTCACTTGAATCCAGCACATTACGAGAAAGAACCTCTCTTCTAAGTCCGACCAAAGCCCCACATTCACGTAGAATGTGCTCTGTAGACTCATCCTCTTCCAGACACAACCTGCAGACGGTCTCATCTGAAAGGGCCATTTTATTCAAATGATATCTGACAGGATAGTGTCCTGTTAAGAAGCCCATCAGTCCTCTGAGATCTGCCCTGCTAAGCTTGCAGGTGTCTCCCAGGAGATAGGGATTTATGGGGTTTTTGGATTGTTTTAATCTACTTTATTAAAACAAGATTTACAAGATGAGGCATTAGTGATAAACCGTATAGAAAAACAACGTAAAGAAATAATAATATTAAAATTATATTTGTACACAAAACCAATACTAATGCAAATAAATGGATAAAAAATTAAAATTTTGGTATAATTAATTTTAAGAAGGTTTAATATAAAATCTGATAACTGCCATTATTTTATTCATGACACATCTTTCAGATCCTGTTTAAAACATATTTTAAGGAAAATATTTCCATTTCTAATTTAATTCAAGAAGCTCAAAAATATTCGAACGTGTCAATTTTGTAATTTACAGACACAATACATTTAAAGCTGACACAGTTTAAAACATAGTTGAAATCAAAGAAAACTGTCTTTTTTATACGAATCTAGCTTGCTGTTCTTCTAGGTGGCGCACGTTTATTGTTAAACACTGAAGAGCTTGAAATTGCATGTCTAGTAAAGACTTTTTGAAAGCTAGTGTGCTTAATAATGGTCGATAAATTGACAACAAATGAACAAAAATATGTTTAAAAATGCAGGGTTGTCTTCTACATACGTCATCATTGTCGCATTGAATTACTTTGACAAAAAAAAACAAAAATTAAGTGTTTCAGAAATGTATCAGTACGCATACAAATTTTATTTTTACACCAATAGCCAATAAATTAGCTATTAACTTTAAGTGTTTTAGTAATTTAGTCAAGTTTAACCACATTTATATTGCAGAACTATTTTCACTCCTAATCAATAATCCATGTAAACCAAATAAGAATAGAAGTGGTCATTTGTGTTCCAAAAATACCGTTTAATTTCATTAATCAGCAGTTAATAGTTCAAATTTAACCTTTATAATACTTGTTACAAAAATAGATTGTCTTTTTGTTTGCATTCAAATGTCAAACACTACAGTTTTATGTTTGACATTCAATTGTCATTTTTTGAAATTAAATTTAGCATAGCTCACTTGACAATGGCGAAAAAAACTAATCTAGTTCCAAACGAGTAAACAACTGATAATTGATAAAATAACTGCGACCTAAATTTCGGGCAAAACAAATTTATCATTTGAATAAACAGTTTCGAAATGGGAGCTATTGTGCAACAATTTGCTCGTCGGCGATTTCGTGTGATAATGATGATCATCATCATTCTGCAAAATGGCGGCCTTCGCTTCGTTGCAAGTCAATGAACTAGAGGATTTTGGGGAATTTTTTACATTGGTTTGAATTCTACCAATCAGACAGTAATTTGGAATAGAATTGAGATGCGTTCATCTTTATTGCGCTGAAATTTGCATCATTTTGAGAGCAAAAACCGATCCCACTCGAATTGAAACACGTGCGTCCCACTTTTTCCGATTGTGCATATTTATTGCACGTGGCGGTTTGCGTCCAAAGTGGCCATTTTCCATTCCCCATTTACAAGTTTCGGCGGCTTTTTTTCATCACCAAATTTTGTACTTTGGCACATTTAAGTGGCAGAGAGAAAGGCGAAAATGAAGCGAGTGTTGATATGAAATGCTCACATGTGGTTGTGTGCGACTTTTTCGTCATCTGCCTTTTCTAATTCAATCGCATAAATTTCCACCGAATGCGCCCAAAAACTTGTATGTAGTGCCAAAGTGCGTGAATTTTGAACAAAAAAACGCCTTTGCAGGGTCGAGAATATGATTAGGGTTAATAGGTATACAATTTATTGCTTTTGAACACAAAAGCGTAATCGTACAATGATAGAAATTAATTTTAAAGGCAAGAACTATACCATCAATTTTGTTAAATTTATAAAAATAAGTAAAAAAGAATTATTGAAACTTTGCAACAAGAATAATTATAATCTCGAAGTGCGATAAATAATTCCTACTACATATTAGAAATTTAATCAATTTATTTAGACAGATTTCAATCTCAATACTTGTAGGTACTTTAATTACTGTCGGGGCTTAATATTATCTTATGCTAAATTACAATGTACTAGTAATTTGCCATTTTAATTAATTAATTTTACAAATAAGAATAAATAAATGTATGATCTGAACTTTAATTGTGTTGGTTTAAATAATTAAATTAAATTAATATAACTTTCAAGTTTTTAAAAATTAAGTTAATTGTAATAGTCTTCAAGTGATTAAAAAAATTGAAAATATGATGATGAATTACTGATTAATTATCTTTACAAGAAATAAACATTTTACAGTGGTTATCTTATTGAAAACACTTCATTTTTAAAAGAAGTTAACAATTTCTAACTTAATTTGAAAAATTGTTATCGTTAAGGATTTTTGTGTACTTGGCATACAGACCAAAAAATCAATTAAATTATAAATTAAAATATAGTGAGGCAGAAATGGCGGCCTTAAGGAGGTTCCCTGTTGATGCTTTGAAAACGGTTATTGGAGCGGATGCTGGAGTGATTTACGAGCAGAAATACAAGTCTATGCTAGTTGAGCCAATAAGTTTGTCCATAAAAATACAAGTATATATAAAAAACTTTAAAACTATAATAACTTTGCACGTATTGAATCTATGCTTTAATCTATAAGATTCATAAACATTATTAAAATAAATATAAATTATCGAATAATATATTGTTGGTTAAAACTTCAATTAACACGCCTCGTGGCAGATGTGGTATCGCATCCAGCTCCTTCTTCGGAGTCAAGGGTTCGATCCCTGAGCGGGTAGTATTGACTGGGTCCTTTTTCAAATGGCCTAAGTGCTATTAATTGATTAATAATACACTGAAAACAAATAGTCACCGAAATGTCCAAAACCCGTTGGTTGAGGTTGAAACCATCCATGTTCCTTACAGGAATTGAAAGGGAAAACTTATTATTTATTATTTATTACTTCAATTATTTAAGTAAAGTTGCTGAATATATTTGAGTAATAACAAAATATTTCAACTAGTCTTTTGATGACATTGTTCCTTTTATCGAGCAGAAAATGGTAATGTCTCAATATATATCATAACCACAGTTTTACTAAAATAATACAGAAAGGCTACTCAAGATCCAAGATTGCCATTGCATTATGATTTGAAAAAT
>JXOV01004062.1:25478-36980 GCA_001014945.1 Clogmia albipunctata
ATTCCGGAATGTTGTGGGAAATATTATTATTATTTTAGTTAAATAATCAGAAGAGAGTTTGGATGGGAAAGGATAAAAGGGTATATTTAACCCGCCATTCAGCACCACACACTAGAGCAGTATAGGTCTATCCACTTTTTAAAGAGGGTTTTATTAGTAGTTATATGTACTATTAGTTTGAATTATCATCTAATTTCGGACTATACAAATCAAATGAAAATGTTGTCAGGGTGTTTTCTTTCACCCTGCACTAATTGTTCTTCCTTGAAATTAAGATATAGCTTATAATTTAGCAATAGAGGCTATTAACTACGAGAGTATAAATATCGCGCACTGCATTTAAACCTCTAAAGTAGGGGTTCCCAAACTTTTTCAGCCCGCGGCGCCCATACATACATTTCGAAGTGCACCTACATACATTCCACGGCGCCCCAATTTGGGAACTCCTGCCATAAAGTATAAAAACCATTACCATTACATTGAAAAACATTTCCATTAGTGCAACCAGCGGGATCATTTCATATTTCAGGTTTTTACAAAGATATTTTTATTATGACGCTATATTACTTTACTTTTGGTAATACAAACAAAGAATGGATATAGTTAGAACACATTCCTAATATTTTCACTTGGAAAAAACAAGTAATTAATTAAATATGAATGATTCCGGCGACCCAAATTTTAAAACACACATCAACATGATTAATATAATTATATCTTCAATTTATATAAATCAATATCTTTATTTTATACGTAATTAACATAAAATTGAAACATTTTCCAATAATATAAATTTTCACAATTTTCTTGTTTTTCTTCAGCGAACACACAACTTCCGCAAAATAATTCACTTTTAAACATTGTACTTAATCATCTCAATGGGAATTTTAATTTGAAAACCTTGAAATATAACTTAAAATTTACTAAATCAATCGAATTATTTTTTGGATAAAATGTAACGCCAAATATAGCGACGTTATTAATGAAAGCCGTTACCATGTCCAATTGAAATCTTCGCCAAGGCGAACGTGGAAATTGGTCATGAGCTTATAGAAATAAGGCCCTGTACTGAGAGCCCTTACTTGCAATTAGAAAATAGATTATGCACTACATTATATTGTTTCAATTATTAATAATAATATTTAATAATATGTTGTTTTATATTTTTAAAATGAACTTATTTATTTAAAAAAAAGATAAATAAATTGTGTTTTATTTTTTAGAATATTAAAAAATATTACTTTAAAATGCAAAAATCTATTAAAGAAACATGAAAATTACTTAAACTTTTCACACAGATCAAAACTCGAAGTAATGCACCTGGTAATTTGTAGATCCAGCAATTACTCAAATGTAACAGGTTTGTGTTCAATAAGAAAATAATTCCCAGCGTGTAAAAAGAGGAAGCTGAGATCTGGCCATAAAACCAAGACCAATCAGGGATCGTTTAAGAAATTATCGCCCTTGGAGGTCGAAATTGGTAATAATCAATTTAATTTTAATCAATTTGGGCTCCAATTGCAGCCATTTCTCGAAATTTTGTCGGACAAATTTGCTGAAATTTGGTGGATCTGGGGCAGCAATGAACGGAATGAGATGTGGCTACGATGATGCAACGAGGTCTCCGTTGATGAATTGCGGTGACTGTGCAATTATTCTTAATCTAACTTTCGAATTTCCGCGCTGCAAAGCCCACACACTTTTCTCTTTATAAGTAATTACTTTTTGGACAGGCTCGTAGCAAAAGATGAGGGAAAATGAATGCGTATAGTTTTTGCCTCAGGCTGATTAACCCTAACAAGAGCCAACGACTTCTTTAAGATCATTTGACCAAAATTGACTGAAAATAGTTATTTGTGCTACAAGGGTGTAAAATCAACTCTTTTTACCGACTGAAACGAGTGTGAAACATTCGAGCGGCAGGCGAGTGTTTCATCGTTTCCGAGTTAAAAAACAGGATTTTACACCGGAGCAGTACGTAACGTTTTTTGCACTTCACTTATAAGGCCTTAAATTTTAATAAACACATTAAATTTCATTACTTACAAGGAAAATTTAAAAATTGTTCTGTTTCGCTTGAAATTTTGAATTGTATGGAATGGTAGGGAGAGACTATTGTTATTTTATACTTCACCGTGGCTTTTTCAATTTCCGTAGATAAAACATAATCTAAAATATTTGTAGGATTATGTTACAAAACTGCTATTTTATTATCCTCAAATTTAGTTATTGAATTAAATTATATTTTTTTAAAGTTGCCGTTAGCTTGAATTCAAACAAGAATTGATTTTTACCACCACTTTACAACTTGGTCATATGGCAATATCTGCCTCTGTGTGGTTAGCGGTTAGCACCCTAGACATCCTCCTCGAAGTCGTGGAACCAAATCCTGGGCAGATATTTTTCTAAAAAGTTTCCATTTGTGTATATCAATAACAATTCATAGTGAATTATAAAATAAGTAATGGCGCAAACAAATAAATAAAATAGGTGGATTGACTGGATCACGTAAAGTCTAACTCGATGGTTGAGGTTGAGACTACCTCTAGTTCCGTAATGGAATGTCATGGGAATAGTAAATTTATTTTTTTTTTATATGGCAAACGCCTATTTTATAGTGGCCCGGAACATATATTTGCTTTAATTTATTGTATACTAAATTTCAATGTAAAGCACTATCATGCAATAACTATAATTTACTTACTTTACAGTTCAGCAGATTTATCACTGATATCTGCATAAAGTGACCAAAATCGATCAAAATTAACCAATTTATGTACAGACTGCTCTTTGAACACTAAAAATTTGATTTTGAAATCAGGCAACATTAATTAATTTGCAACATATTAACGGTCGCATGGCAAATCCTCGATCATCATTTTGTGTAGTTTAACGGCAACAATGGCGACCAAATTTTGACTTTGAGACAGATTTGTTGGATAGATTTTGACATTTTTTTACTAGTGAAATAAAAATTCAAAATTTTCACTGAGTGCGATAAAGTGAAACATTATGAAACCCAAATGGAAAACGAAAAGCTTATGTTTCGATACGGGAGTGCAAAAACTTATTTAGATTTTTGCAATTCCAACACTATAAAAATTTAAAATGTATTTTGAAATAAAATATAAGCTAATAATTTCAATTCTTACCAAACTCCAGAGTAACTTTTTTGTGATTAGAAAATGAATCATCGGATTTAAATTTGAAGAATACACTCCATTTCACTAGTTTAAGGACGCTGTTTTATTTGAAGGGTTTTCTTAACTAAATTCATAAATAACGATATTTGTCATTACAATTGATTATAAAACAAGTTAGTTGAAAAAATATGAATGATAATTCACTAAAATATCTAAAATTAGATATAAACAACTATATCAATTAATAAAAATAACCAAAACGGGGTTTTATGGCTCCAATAAACGAAAACAACTAGCATCCTTAAATAAGTGAAATTGGAAATTTGCAGGAAAAAACCTGCACGGTTAAGGTCGTCGCCTCTTTTTATTACCTGCAATAAACCTAGACCCTTGTTTTATGGCCCAGACGGTGGTTACTGAATTCATATTCATTTTTGCAGAAAAGATTGGAATTGAATTAACACAATTTGAGATATCAATTAAAATATAAAACAACAATAGCGTCCTTAAACAAGTGAAATGGAATGTATACGTTGTGCCATAACACACTTATATGTTAAATATAATATGTAGTAAAGCGGTTTAAGTTTATAAAAACTGACAGTTTATGACCTAAATACAAAAGACTTAAATATGGTAACTTACTTCTTGTTAGTTTCAAAATTTTTCATTTGATTCTTAAAATAATTCCAAGAATGTTCTATTGGCAAAAATATATTATATTAGAATTAGGTTGTTTTATACTAAAATCAAAAATTTAAATTGATTACGTTTTATTGAACTTAAATTACTCAAAACTGATTTTAACTTGTTTCGAAGGTTTGGGAAATCAAATCCAAATGTTTCTCTGGATCATCTATTGGTTCGGTTAGGGTTAAGTGATTTCTATTATATCTTTTGCCACAAAATTCAGACTGCATCTAATGTGAGTGTGCATACAGAGAGAGAGAGAGACTGATTGAGGTTGACTCAATTTATTTACCTTAAAAACGGCGTTTTCTTCGAACCACTCTGGTTTGTTCACCAGAAAATTGCTGCTTTCGTCGGCATTTTAATTGCCTATCAACGCCAGCTAAAGATCGTTCTGCCCAAAACGGAAGATCGTATTACCGATCGCACTGTTATTAAGTAAATTGCCTCCCAAATTGGCTCCGATTAATCAGCCCTGGTTTTATTGTCATCTAAAATGCAACCCGAGTCGCTAAAAGCTCTTTTAATTGCTTTCCTTTTCATACTTTAATATGCAATTAAAGGTGTCGTGGGTCCGAGTCTCTCTTTTAGAGCAGGTTTTATTCACCTGTATTATCTTTATGTTCTCTAATTACGAAACAACTTAATTTACACATTGTAAAAAACGTCATAAAATTGACCATTGGGCTACTTGGCTAGAAGTATATAATATATAGACCGAGATGTTTAAATTCAATACCAAGATGTTATCTTTTGATAATTTAATATTTATCAAGAATAAACCGTTGTTAAAATTACAAATGTATAATCTTAATATTTTTTTTATGCTTTGTAAATTATACCAAGACATTTAAAGTTTAACAGATGTCATAAAATTGGAATTGAATTTATTAGCAGACGTCACTTGATCCAGAAGTTGGGGAAATAAGAAGAATATTATGAAAGTTAACGTGGTCGGCTCTGTTAATAGTTATTTATACAACAAGGTCGATAAGATAGAGCATTATTAAACACAAGGGTTGGTTTAAGCCACGAGCGTAGCAATGCCTTAAAGAAGGCCCGAGTGTTTTTATAATGCTTATCGACCGTGTTTTATACAAAATTTTATGCATTTTTAAAATAAATTGACACAAAAATAAAATAATAATTGTTTTAATCAAAAGTTTGTTAAGCGGCTCTAAATTAAAAATTTGAAATATTTTGCATCCCTCTCTTACTCATAACCGAATATTTTGCATCTCTCTCTTACTCATAACCGCAAGGCGTAGTTCAAAAATTTCCAATAGGTGGTTTTCCAAATAAAATTTTTAAAAAACCGTTATACTGGCAAATTACAGGTAAGCCACGCCCATCAAAACGGACGACCATATAAATTTAATGGATTTCTTTTACGGAGGTCACACATTAATAATAAAGAAAAAGCAGACGTGCTTTAAAGAATTCTTTAAAGCACGTGTGCTATAATAACGACTTTGACAGAGCAAAATTGAGTGTCATAATATCATTATTAAGCATAAAAAATGCGTAAACAATATAATAAAACACTTGTTTATGTCGAAGTTGTTACTTTTTTTTGTATTTGGACAGTATTTATATATATATTTGTTAATAAATTATTTGTACATGGATCGTGGTAACAGCAGTCACTGGCACTATCACAGATATCGAGTTCAGGAACGCCACAAGCAGCCACACAAAGTTTCCTTCGAATTTCATCACAAGGAAATCGAAAGAATCAAGGCAGTTGCCCCGATTTCCATATGTTTTCACAGACCTTAAATGAGCAGCGAACCATTTTTGGACCAAACAAGATCTATAGATCACAAGAAATACTGGAAAACTACCAAAACGAATAAAATTTTCCTCCAAAACTGAATGTAAACAAAATTGACATTTCAAATGCATTGGACCAGCCTATGTCATTATATAATGGTATTGGGATATCTCTTAGAATTTAAGTATCTTGAATAATATGTACTTAATTTCAATGAATAAACATTTATGCTCCTAAGCTTGGCTCCATAATTATAAATGGCGACGATATATCGGCTGAAATAAGTAAAATAAAAATAATGAACAGAGTATTGTTTCAAAACGCATAGGCTATGAAGTGATTGATCCTTTCATGGACCTAAAAACTGATTATATTCAAAACTGTAATAAGAAGTTTGCTTTATTATGGCTGCGAAACATGGTGACTTTAGAAGGTGGATGAAAATCGGCTTACCTTTTTCTAGACAACTTTGAACAGTTCAAATCTTACAGCAATATATTTATCGTCGTCTTCATAAAATCAAGAAGGTTGGAATTGGCAGGGAATGTGGCCAGAATGCCTCAGAAACCCATAGATGTAGTTTTTTTTCCTTTTCATCACAACACAATCCCTTCCCCAATTGACTAGTTCATTCAATGGATATTAGAACTCGATTAAGAAGGCTTGAAATAGCATATTTGAAATTTGAATAGGAACTTTTCAAATACAGAATTGTAAACGAAATTATAAAGAAAGAAGTGGTTACGGTTATTGGGGCCGGGTGGCGCAGTAGTTAAAGCGTTGCACAGAATTCAACTCGAGAGGGCCGCTGTTCGAGCCCAGATCAGACGATAATTTTTTTCTTTCAAATTTAATTAGTCGTTTTCACTATCAACATTCTGTGATTAATATTTGTTTAAAATAAATTTAACAAAAATAATACCCGGCCTCAAAATTCGAGCAACTAATGTCGTCAACATTATTTGCTCGAATTTAGACAGGTTTTCAAAGCTTGAACGAAATACTTAGAATCGAAGAGATAAATCGGATCTTTCCAATACTATTAATTTGCTGCTGCTCATTGAACGGATATAGATAAAAGTGTGATAAGGATGGTCTTCTTTGTAGTATGTGTGTTCTATTTCGGTGGCAAAAACCTGTCAATAAATACGGTCTACATAGAATAATTTGTTCATGGTGCTAATTACATCATAACAGATAATAATTCGTAAAAACATGCTATTCAATTGTCAATTTTGAAAGATTGGCAAATGAATGGATATGGCATTTGATATCTCCGATTACGTAAAACCAATTGGTTAGACCGGTAACGGTTGTTGAGTCGTAGAAGAAGAAGTGGTTATTAGGAAAGTGTGGCTCAGTAAGTATGACCGGGATTCGAACTGGGGTCCTGCTGGGAATACTTCAAGCGCGCTTCCAACTCGACCACAGAGGAAACCTTAGTGAAAAGGTTTTTATCTGCGGCGCGTACAGAGACAGGAAAAAATGGGGCCTGCGGCTACGTTGTTGATCGTGGACCAGGAACAATTGGAGGCAAAATATCGAAGAGGCTAGGATTCGATTTGTGTTGTAGGGCCATATTTATTATAATGAAGCATTTTCATTTGCATGAGAACTTTTTATCGAAAATGGCTCCGAACCATTACTTTTTTAAATTGAATGCTCCTAATTTAGTTTATTGTGAATAGAAACTTTAAAATTATACAAATATACCATAATTTAGTAATTGAAATGAATGTAATAAAATCGTAATAAAGAAAACTTATCCAATTTCGAGTGCATAATGAAAACTATATTAGACATAGATGCATTGCACGTTACCCACACAGAGGCTCTCTCTCTCGATTAAATGATTGTCTTTGATCTCAAAGTCAATCAATTTGACAACTCTATACAGAGCTGACACGGGATTAAATTGCGCCGGTGAGATTTCCGCGATAAAACACGCCGCATTTCGACCAATTATTCAATATTTTCATCGCTAAAACGGCGCTCTTTGGGCCTGTCCAAATAGCGGTGGACAGGTTGAGTCGCCCTTCTAAATCTTGTATGCGTCTAAAGTAATTGCTCTACGATTAAATTGAAGCAGAAAGAGGAGGAGAAGGAGAAAAGAGTCGAAATGGTCTATGTGACAGCCATGAATGATTAATTAAATCACTTAGCCCGAGTTGGTGTCTCTTTCTCCAGCACCACTGTTGGCTGATTGCGGTCAATGTTTGAGGTGGAAAAACAGCCACAAATTCGCCTCCAATCCGAAATGCAAGAGAAACTCTTTGCCGCGTTTAACCCTTTATTGGTTTTACGCACAATTTTGAATTGAAATATTGTAATTAAAACAATGGAAATAATCAAAAAAATTATTAGTACCTAGTTATAATATTTCTATATTTGAATGTTACATATTCAAATTTAAAAAGGCATTATTATACACAAGGGTCATTTAAAGTCACGAGCGAAGTGAGTGTTTTAAAGAAGGCCCGAGTGTTTAATAATGCTTATAAACCGTGTTTATAAATTTTTCGTTATTTATTTTAAATAAATTAACACAAAAACCTACAAATTCATTGAATTTTATAGAAATATATGTTGCTCTATATCGCAATTTCGTTAAACTTTAATTTCATATTCATAGAAGTTTTTTTAATAATCGCTTTTGATTTATCCGACACAAATTCTAATATTTGGATAAGAGTTTTCAATGATGTTTATGTTTCTATTTCATAACAAAATATGGTTTTGCAACAGAATTCTTAAATACAAAAATCCATTCTGAGTACAAACTTGGGCTTATCCATTTCATTTCAATGTTTTACAGTAAAACCTCCAGTTTGAAAATAACTTTCATATTAATTTATGAATTTTATTTACGGAGATCATCTTTCATAATAATAAAATGCACCAGTACTTTAAAGAATTTTTTAAAGCACTTGTAATATAAAAATAAAATAATATTATAAATAAATTTATTATATGAAAAAATATTTAATAGCCTAAAATAGCAACGAAATTATTCAGATATTTTCACACCAAAGTCTTAGTTTTCTACAAAACCCCGATTTTTAATAATTGTGAAAAATATGAGAAACTGCTAAAAATACCACAAAAAGCTCTGTGCGATTTATAATTATTAATTTTCAGCCTGAAACTAGTTGTTTTCATGAAAAAATAATTAAGATCAAGAAAAATGAAGAATTATAAAGTACAGCCAACTAAATTTTAGAATTTAAATTTCGCCTATTAATTTACCTAAAATACAATACTATTCATTATTCTTTTAAATTATCAGATGTTTAATGTTTTGAATAGGTTATTGTTTGTTGGGCGCAGAACCCGCTCGGTGATTATAGCCCTTATTCACATATAAAAAACGTGTCATTAGGTCTATGGTGGACAGCCATACGCCCATCCACGTAATTCGTCCTAGCTTTCCCTTCCTAACAGCAATTCTGACCTTAACTAACTTATTGATATCCTAATAGTAGTTTCCTTGAATAATCTGGGGAGCGTTTGCATAGGAGAGGATATAAGTGTNAACGTGTCATTAGGTCTATGGTGGACAGCCATACGCCCATCCACGTAATTCGTCCTAGCTTTCCCTTCCTAACAGCAATTCTGACCTTAACTAACTTATTGATATCCTAATAGTAGTTTCCTTGAATAATCTGGGGAGCGTTTGCATAGGAGAGGATATAAGTGTTATATGATCCGCCATTCGGCATCGCACACGAGGGCAGTATAGGTCCAGCCACTTTATAGGAGAGGTTCAATATTAGTAATACGTGAGGTAAGTACGAATGTGGACTAAAGAAAAAATGATGAAAAAAAGATGATTTCTCCCTGCACTGATAGTCCTTGGGTAAGAACTAATTATTCGTTACACAACTCATAATTCGATGGTTTAGCATTATTTGTTAATAATTACTACAAAATAAATTTTCCACAAAGGCATATTCCATAATGTTTTAATTATGCTATACAGTCGACCCTCGTTCATTCAAACCTTCAAAATTACTTAATATTTCGAACAAAATCCATACAATTTTGACCAAGACTCGAACTAATCGGCTTCTAACAGTGGACAATTCGAAGTTTCAAATTAGTTGTTGCAGCATTTTAGATACTTTTTCTGTAAAAAATTACTGTGCAGCAGCAATGGAATCATTTGGTACTTCAAACTCTTGATAATTCGTAATATTCTAAGTTTCCATTGGAGGTTCGAATTGTCGAGAGTTGACTGTATTTTGATATATTATTGAAAATATATTTACTTTTGATGGTTTGTTTTGGACTCATCGTCAAAATGTGTATATCCTTGTCATTCTTTACCAAAAACTCCAAAAGAGTTTCAAAAATAATAATAAAATGATTTAGGAATCGTGTCCTTAACATTTGATTTTCAAATAAAAATAAATTATACTCGTATATATTTTATTAATAATTGCATTTCAAAACATTTCATTTTAAACTCAACCAAGTAAAGAAATCCTTAACAGGGTTAACAAAAATAACAATGTTTAATAATAAATAGATGTCGAATTTTGTACGAATTTTGGTGATGTGGTTTTGAGTTTCGACATCGGGGATTTTCTCTGGCTGGCTGGCTGCAGTGAATGTGGTCTGTCAGCTTTTCTGCCACACAATTCGCCCAAAAATAAACACACCACCAATTTCTATGCAAATATTTAACGGCTCAAAGTAAAATAATCTCGTCGTGTCTCTGCTGATATAATGTGCGTGCCTAATCCAACCTCCGAAATTTCGGCTGCCCGCTGTTGCTGGCTGCCGCAGAGAGATTCAAGTGGCAGCCATCAATTCCCCTTTACAACTTTCTAGCCAACCAGTTTTGGCAGTGGTTTGTTTCTTATAAAATTTGACACAATGATTGCAAGTTAGTCAAAAATGCATGTACACTCATCAAAAGTTACATTATGATGTCACTTAAAATTATGTTTGTCATTCAAGCATAAAATACCCTTAAGTTAAACTTCCAATAATTTATAACTGAAGAATATTCAAAATCAATTCAATTTATTGTCCATGGTTATTTTTCAAATTATTTAGAGGCATTCAGGGGTATAATTCATCTTAATTTTGTAATTTAATCAAATACAATAGGATGTACTTTTCATCATTTCCGAAATGGCAATTCAATTAAAACTAATAATGAATTTGCTTTAAATAAATCATTGTTTTAATGAATAATCAACATCTAAAACTGTTACCAAGATTAAATAATTATTTGTGCTCCAAGGGTGTAAAGTTGACTGTTTTTTAACGAATTAAACGAGTGTGAAACACTCGAGGCAAAGGCGATTGTTTCATCGTTTCCGAATTAAAAAACAGAACTTTACACCCGAGTAGGACATAACGTTTTTTGCAATCCACTCATGAGCCCCGAAATTTTTACAATTTCACATTAAATTTCATTATTTACAAGAAAAAACTTAAAAAATTGACATGTTTCACAAATGTTTCAAGTGAAATCTTAAATGATAAAGGTTCTGTTAACGGTTGGAATTCCTCTTAACCACTTGGTCATAAGGCAAATGCCTATTTTATTGTGACATGAAACATTTGTTTGCTTTGATTTATGTTAAATAAATTTCCATTTTAAGGATTATAAGGCGATTACTATAATTTACATATGTTACAGATTTATTTCTGATATCTTCGTAATGTGCCAAAAATGGAACAAAAATTGCCAACTTATATGCAGATGGCTGTTGGAACAGTTAATATTAAAATTTTAAAACAGGAAACATTAATTAATTTGCAACATAATCACGGTCGTATGGCATCGCCGAGACCAATATTTTGTGTAGATAAAGGGCAACAATGGCGACCCAATTTTTAATTTGAGACAAATTTGTTAAATAGTTTATGACATTTTTTTCA
>JXOV01004067.1:0-14049 GCA_001014945.1 Clogmia albipunctata
TCAATTTTAAGCTACAAAAATTCATAAAATTACATAAAAGTCGTTTTTATACAAAAAAATCTCTTTAAAGCACTAGTGTTTTCTTTTTATTATTAAAGTGTGGCCTCTGTAAACAAACTTCATCAATTTATATGAAAGTTACTATTGGTTTTACTATAAAACATTGACGTACTGTGATGAATATTGACGAACATTATCCGACAATCTCAGATTACAGTTCTGGNAATCTCTTTAAAGCACTAGTGTTTTCTTTTTATTATTAAAGTGTGGCCTCTGTAAACAAACTTCATCAATTTATATGAAAGTTACTATTGGTTTTACTATAAAACATTGACGTACTGTGATGAATATTGACGAACATTATCCGACAATCTCAGATTACAGTTCTGGGTTTTTTTTGTTTGAAAATTCTGTTGCAAAAATACATTTTGTTATGAAATTAAAACAAAAGCATAATTGAAAACTATCATCCAAATATAAGAATTTGTGCGGATGAAATCAAAAGCGATTACTAAAAAAGTTTTTCTAAATTCAGTGATCGGTGCAATGAAATCACAATTAAAGGAAATTGTAAAACAATTAAACTGGTAAATTTGAATTAATTTTTAATTTAGGAATATTCTATTTTTTCCCCCATTAGGAAAGATATATTTATAAGGAACAAAAGCAAGTATAGTGTGAGGAAGACGGCAACATATATTAACCAATATTTAAAGAGATTTTAAGATTTTGTTTAATTTATTTAAAAAAATTTAAAATATTGTATAAAACACTTAGGCATTAAAAC
This sequence comes from Clogmia albipunctata, assembly GCA_001014945.1. Taxonomy (NCBI): domain Eukaryota; kingdom Metazoa; phylum Arthropoda; class Insecta; order Diptera; family Psychodidae; genus Clogmia; species Clogmia albipunctata. The sequence goes on from JXOV01004067.1 coordinate 788, forward strand.
AACCCTTATATTTAATAATGCCTTATTTTATCGACCTAGTTGTATAAATAACTTTTAAATTTTCCTTATTATGAAAAATATTTTTTTAGTAGTCTAAATAACTTTAACAATGATTCCTTATCTGTTTCAATAAACTGATCGATGAATAAACCTTTAAAAGGCTCCCCACGAACCCACAATAGAAAGAGAGCAGCTTTGAGGCTCCCCTTTCGGCACCACTAAACTCCCCCCAGCACAGGTAATTTCATTTAACTTTATGCGAACCATAAATTCTCCAATTATGTAAATGTGCGAACATTTTTTGGAATTTCCTACAAATAAAGATTACGGGGACTAAATTTGGAAATTTATCGTTTTTCGGTGACGACGAGCGGACGAGCACTGAATGGAGTGGAGAGCGAAAAAGGGAAGCTTGTGTTCACCTTTAATAAAACTCAAAGTCAATTTTTCGCCAATGATTTATGGCTAATTCAATTTTTAAGGTCATCCGCCAATAAATATCGGTCCATGTATCATCATCGCTTCGGTGGCGGTGGTGGAAAAATTACGACTCCACCCCAAATTCACTGTTTTCTATTTAGGATTGTCATATGGACAGTGTGTTGATTATAATATAGTCAGTAATAAGTTGAGTTTAGTAATAAAAAGTATATTATTTCTAATTATTTAGTTCTGGAAGTAGTTTAAAATACCTTAATTTTACTCTTGATATATAGTATTCTTTTGATATTCTGTATATTTACTTAGATAAGAAGTTCTTTAAACATATTTTTATTATTGGTTTAATTATATTCATTGCCCAATCAAATGGTTTCTAGTATTTATTAGCATGTTTTGTCAAATTGTCGAATTATATTATTTTTATTCCTACAAAGGAGTATCTGTGCAGGGAGAAAATACCCTCACAATATTTCTTCATAATTTAGTCCACAAATAGGTGGTATTCTTACTAATTGTCCATATTATTAACATCCTATCCACTAAAGTGTACAGACCTATACTGCCCAAGAGTGCAATGACGAATGGCGGGCCTATAAAAAACTTTGCCCTATCCCATAAGTCATTTACCCATATATTGAAATACTAAATTTATGGCAATTAGTTAGTTAGGGCCAGTAATTACGATAAGGAGGGAAAGCTTGGGCGATATACAAGGAGGGGCGTATGACTGTGCACCATACACCCGGTGATACGTTATTTTACATTGTTACAATGATCTCATTCATATATTTATACATGAGTAAGGGCTACAACCCCGAACAGGCTCTGCGCCCAACCTACGATACCATTAATTTTATAAAATTTATGCATATTAGCATGAATTCAATGCTTTTCGGTTTTAATATTTTCAATCCTACATATTAAAAGGCTTTTTAAAACAATGCTGCAGGAAATTTAAATTTGCAATGAAATAGTTAATGTTACTCCAAAAAATTAAATCGAAAATAGTCAGTGATTGATTCAAATTCTACATACGAACCAGAGTGAAGAGTTTCAATTTTATGAAATTTATATATAAAATTATTGTTTTGTATTATAGTAATTTAGGATATAAGCATTTTAATCTTATTTCCGTGTTTGATCATGGTTTTAATTTAATTTACATGTAACAAAAAGTGTACAATTTGATATATATATTTCACCTCATATTTAATTAATTACTTTCTTCATGTGAAAATAATAAAAATGTGTTAAAACTATATTCATTTCTTGTTTGTATTACTGAAAGTAAAATAATATCGCTGAAAATAAAGATTTGGTATGGTATGGTAGGTTGGGCGCAGAACCCGCTCGAGGATTATAGCCCTTATTCATATATAAATATATGGATAAGATCATTGTAACGATGCACGATATCGTGGACAGCCATACGCCCCTCCTCGTATATCGCCCTAGCTCCCCCTTCCTATCACAATTGCTGGCCCTATTACTATAGATACAGTAATAGATTAAATTTTCTTTATGCGTTTTATAATGGTATAGGATAAAAGTGTTTATAAGACCCGCCATTCGGCACCGCACACTAGGCCGTATAGGTCTAACCACTTTTCAGGAGATATTAGTTGTTAGTAATATTCACAGTTAGTATATGGATTAAATGAATAAAACATTATATCAACATATACTGCATTACATTTCATTATATTAGATCATACTTTAATGTATTTCATTAAATCGTATTATAATATACCATATTACATCGCATTATATGATTTTATATTATGGCTCTCTTTCTATTCCAAGAAATTCCAACTGGATGAACCTTCGATTCCGCCACAACGGTTTAAAAATAGATACTAAATATTAAAGTAACATAAATTATAATTATAATATTATAATTAATAAATTATAAATTATATGAAGACATTTTAACAATTTGTTTGGGAAATTCTTAGATGATGGCCCATTTAAAATAAATGAGTTAATATAAAAATCGAATATCCAAACAATAATGATTTGATCAATAAGTATTGTTGACCTTGCTTTAGTAAGTGACATTCTAATATCGAAAAAACTCCACCTTAGAAACGTACCCTCATTTTGAGACTACACAATTAATAATAAACAATCTTGTCTTGAAAATAAAGATATAGTGGAAATAATCTGAAATAGGAACTTGATGTTTTCCTAGAAGGGTAGGAACAATTCAACTGTGTATGTTGTTGTAAAGTAAGGGAACAGAGCTGAGAAACCTATGGAAACGGCTCTTAACCAACGGGATTTAACATTTTAGTAACCATTTGTATTCCATGTTTTATTAGTTAACCTACACCAGTTGTAAACGGATCCAGTCAATCGCACATTTTTTTTGTGTCATTATCTTTTTTTCAACAACTATCGAATTCAGTTTTAAGAAATATCTAGAGATATTTTTCAGCAATGATTTGATACACACAAAAGGATAGTTTTTGCGCTGCAGAAAAAACCCATCTAGGATTTGATCAAAAGCCTCCAAAAATGCAGTCGGACCATAGAAGCGGCTAATCATGAACATACATAATGTGAAGTGCAAATCAATAACCCATTAATAATAGTTTTGTTATTATTTCTATAGAGTGAAAGACAATTCCTGTAAATGAAATAACTTAAACTTAATAAAAAAATTACATAAAAATTTGCATAAATTCATCATTAATTTATTAAGATATGATTAAAAAATTAAATCTGAAATTCAATTTGAATGAACTGATATTCTTCACCTTTCAAGACGTGCTAATCCTAATCCAATTCTAGCCAAAAGGGATGGAAATAGGAACTGGATGGTGAAACAACACGTAACAAACTAGGCCAAGAGTCGAAGGTGTCAATTTGAGTGATTTCTCATCTGGAAATAATACGAGCCCGAGATGGAAACGGCGACGGTTGCCTAACTGTGGAAATATTCCGTAATGGCGTCGCCTTGGCCTCGTGGACCAATATCTGTAATAAATTGTAATCCAAGTTGATAACAGGGGAAAATTTGTCCCGAGGGATTTCCGTTCACGTCAAATTTTGCATCATTTTTCATTTGTCGTCAAAGATGGCAAAGATGACAATTTCTTTTCTTCTCTCCAATATTTTGCACCTCATCCATCCACGGAGTGACTCGAACTCAGTGCACTGACTGTCAACAGCTTCCAACCATCATCATTACCAACATCAGCTCCACGTCCAAAGACACAAATTAATAACTTGGCTTCAAAATGAATGTAAATTCATTATATTTAACAGCTCTGCATTCATGGATCCACTCCTCCAGGACATCCTTCTCGACAAGTGACTGATGATGGGTCAATAGTTCTTTGTTCAACTTTGTTCACTATGTGATTATCAAACGAAATGTCATCAAAAGGAGATTAAATGCTTGTGTCACTAGTAAAAGATTATCTGGAAATTAATAATACGATTTTGTTGCAATTTTTTAATAGAAAATATTCCTTTGGGCCATGAATTTCAATTTACTTCATGAATATGAAATAAGACCTTATTAAATGGCTTTCAACAATCTAAAATTTAACCCTACCTTTGGGCAATTCCGTATCGAAAAATAACCTGTTTTTAATGCAAATTGGTTCTGTAACGGTTTACTTTACTGCACGCGTGCGGTAATATTTCAAAATTTTCACGCTTTTTAGTCACCAATTTTATTAAATTACATATTGTGGTCATAATCAAATCTTTACATATTATTATTGAAATATTTTAAGTTTAGAATTTCGTTAAGAGATATTCTCATCTCACTCTAATAAACACAATGTGTCTTACTTGTCACCAATTTAATGAAATTACATATTGTTGTTAAAACCAATTATGTTGTTTATCAGGAATTTCGTTTAACGGCTGTAATTGGGACTGACCTTTTAAATAAAACGAAAATTGAAGGGACAATCCCGTATAAATTTTTAATTGCTACTAAATGGTAATTCATCGGATCACAATCGTAAAATCTGCCCATTAAATGGAAAGGTTAAAATAAATTTTATGTTCAATTTCAATAAATTAATTGAACTTAATAATAAAAAAAAGGGTTATTTGACCCTTTATTATTTAAAAATAAGTTTTAAAATTTCAAATTAAGTGTTGAATATAAATGAAAAGGTTAAACATTTCATTTTTAAATTTTAAAACAAATTTAATTAAATGCATTCGATTATATGGCAACGAAATACAAAATAAATTACGATAAAAGTCGCTTAATGAGATCACTGTAATGCAGACAAACGGTTTATAGAATCAAAATGCCTAGGGCAGACTTATCATAAATATATATAAAATTAGTTACTTAATTGAGACAATCGGTTTATTTACTCAAAATATCCGGGTCCTGGAATGCTTTTGATAGGCGGTTTTTACTGAGTTTCCTGTGTATCTTGATATTTCAATATTCCTAACTGGCCTAGGCATTAATTTCTATTGTGCTCATACCTATTATTGACTAATAGTGTAATCCCAACCTCGTCGCCATTTTGTTGTGTTCTTACCTATCAGGGTTTACATAATAACAGCCCGCTCAAGCGGTGCAATAATCCTGAACTAATTAATTAGTTTCAACTCCAACTGCTTTATTACAATAAAAGATAATTACAATACAATGAAAATAGTGTCAAACAAATCGATAGGATCGTTTTTTATTATGACGAGAAGACTACAAAACAATTAAATTAATAGAAAAGTCCTTCTTTTAAATAAAACGGAAATGTTTCCTGCCTTAATAATGAAAACCTGTCGACACAGAAATACAATTGACAACTGTAGTTGTATCTTACTGGAACTATTTGATAAAATTCAGAAATATTGGTGTTATATTTATTTGTGATTGATTTCGACAATACAATTAACTATTTTTAAACCCTAAATATAGATTTCAAAATGCAATTTATGTAATAAATAATTTTACATTTCAAATTGATGAAACAAATATTGGTTTGATTTTTGATTCCATTTGGGCTTAATTGTTGGAAAGTACATTAGTGTATCATTCGCAATTAGGCAGTGTTTGAAATCGGAATTTTCGTTGAGTTTGTAGAATAAATTAGCGTTCCGGAAACTGATGAAATTACAGTATGTTGCAAATGAAGGCTTGTCAAAATTGTGGGCTTTTAATTTGAAATTCATGCCCAACCGAGAGAGGGATCCGGAATGCATATTTAATCAGTCCATTTCGGCGCGACAGTTGTCTTGAAATCAAAAATTCCTTTTCTATTAATGGAATTGGGTATTTATTTGCAGAATTCAGTTATTAATGGAATAATTTTGTCGACCAGAATTCCGAAAATGGTATTGTCTCCTCTCAAATAACTAGTTTCAAATTGCGAATGCAAAAGAATGTCTCTCAGATAAAACAATGTTCAAATGTGTTCAGATTGTGCAAAATGTCAGCACATTGTGCAGCTCATAAATATGATAAAATAATTATAATGTATGTGAATGGGAGAGAGAAAGAGAGCTGAGGATAAAAATGCTTCTTCAGAATTCTGATTCAATATTAGAGATTCCGTAGAAAGCTCTTTTTCTATTATAATGTTGCTCTTCTTCCTTTTTTTCACAGAACTGAATTGAAAGAACATGCAATTTTCACGCCAATTCCGTTTAACACTGAATTTTTAAAATCCCGTTTCCGTTCCGGGAATCATCTCATAAACATGGACTGGTAAATTGGAAACCGCTGCTGTCCGAAAGTGAAGCGTGCTCAAGTAACGCTGGGCTGCCTTTTCAATCTGGCCAAATGAATTGAAACCACTTCTGAATTTGGAACGTTCGCTTCCCTCCCCAGAGCACAATGTTTACAGAGTTCTTCCAGAATTACATCCATTTATCATTCCCGTGCAATTGTCACTCTTACACATTATCACGCGAATGGCAAAATATAGCTCCATTGGGAAAGGTAGTCGTGCTTTTATCACTAGTTGAACTGATGAAAAGTTACGAGTAATAATATCTTTTTCCAAATTTGTCTTTATTTTGATGAAATATTCTCTACTTTATGGTTTTTATTCAAATAATTGCTAAACGGAATCAATGCTCATTTGTAGAAAACTAAGTTTCTATTCTATATATTAATAATTTAGTGACCAGTGCTTTCCTAAGAAAGTGCTCCATAATTAAATCCTGTTTAATTATACATTATTCAATAACCGCAGACAATCCCAAATCGTGTAAATAAAAAATAGTACTTTTAAATAATATCCAAATGGGGCCTGGGCAATGACCCGGGTGCCCGACTGGGAGGCACAGTCTTAATATCCTTGTGTTTAGACTTTAATTTAGAAGGAGAAAAATGTTTTTTTTAAAACAATTTTTTCTTAACATTATACTGAAATACCCAATAAATATCAATTAGTTTAATGTACTTAATAATTGAAAATATCCTGTAAAGTGGCCAGACCTATAATGTCGTAGTGGGCGGTGCCGAATGGCGGGTTATATAAACACTTTTATTCTATCCCATCACAATCCTTATCACGAACGTTTATTTTACAATACTTTATCGGAAGCAATAAGTTAGGGTGAGAAATGGTGTTGGGCAGGGTAAGCTAGGGCAAATTACGTGGAGGAGCGTATAGCTGTTTTATTATTATGATGAGATTGATTGATAAATAATGTCAATTAAAAGCACTGAAAGAGAGGAGCACTATGACCTATAAGTAAAACGTCTGTGATTCAGTTTGAAACTAAAAACACTGTCCACAAGACACCTAATAACAGGTTTTCGTATTCTGGACAATTATCCTATTCATATATTTTATATATGAATAAGGGTTATAATCCCCGAGCGGGTTCTGCGCCCAATAACCACTTACTAAAAATTATATATATTTTCGGGGTGTCTAAATTATAAAGTTAAATCACAATTGGTTTTCATGGAAGGATGTGGTGTCGATTAAATAATGATAAATAAATTAGCAGACTTTACTGATCCAAATTTCTTATTGCTTATATATGATACTTATAACCTTTAACCAATGTCCTTAAATATTCTGAAGGTTCAGAGATAGTTCATCAGAACACCATAAATCCAAGTGATATGCAATAAATAACTGTTTTACATTTGATATTGATAAGAGAGTGTCTAGTTGCAATGCAGTATTCCATTTCAACTTGTTGCATGAGCAACTTTGACAATATCCGATCGAAAATTGGCAAAGCAAATCGATTTGCAATGTCGAGCAAATGTCGGGTGATTTATGCGAACTAGATCCATATTTCAATGCATGGAGAGAGGTGTTAGTTCCTTGTGGTGGGATTGGATATTTATTAAATCAATCGCTCACAATGTCAATGTATCCAGATTTGCAGGAATTATAATGGAATTTAATATTCCCCGAGAAATCAGACTCAGCAGAGGCCTCTCCCCCATTAGAATATGGATGAACTTGTCGAAATTGTGCTCGACTTTATCATCTCGGGAACGACGACGACGACGTGTTTCTAACCCCATTTGCTGGGGCATATTCACGGCATTTGTTCACACTTGTCTCCCACCAGCTTCCCCCCGAACACCCACTATCAGCCGAATTTGCATAACTTATGGCGTTCGACTTGCTCAATCGTCTCTTTTTCTTACTGTTCTTCAGCTTCTTGGCAGTTTAATATCAAAACTTTGGGCGGAATAACTTATAACACCATATAAGTATTTATTAATATTATTATTTTAATGATTTCCTTCATTTACAGTGTGCGAAATTTAAATATCCGTAAGAAATTTATGTAATACGTTCAATTTATTTCAGATTGTTTAATACATAATTTTGCCAATATTGTCGACACTATCGAAATAGAAATAGAATTTATGAATATCAAAAAGTTTTATATTGATTTAATCGACAAATAGTGTTGCATTCCATTTAAAAAGTATTTTCAATTAAAACTTTAATTATATTATTAGTAAGATTAGATAATTGGATACAATTGAAGTCGACAAATTCGTCAGTCATAAAAAAAATTGTAAAAAAATCATTTTGTGCAATTCCGTATCGAAAAGTAGACTTTTCACGCAATTTGGCTCTGTAAAGGTTTACTTTTCTGCACGGAGTGCTGAAATAATTCAAAATCTGCACTCAAATTCTCACCAATTTAATGAAAATACATATTGTTGTCAAAACTATTTCGTTGTGAGTATTCTCATCTCACTTTAATAAGCACACTGTCTTACTTGTACACATTGTGTCCACAACTTGAAAAAAACCGCTGCGAACGGCTTTTATTTTTAATTATCGATTAATTGTATTTTTTCAGAATTACACAAAAAAGCGTTCGATACACATGTGAAATGCTGTAATAACCTCTATTTCACAACTTGTTTCGAAATATACTATTACACCAAAGAGTGTGGGGAGATGATGTTCACACACAACTATATTCAAACGGCCACCCGATCAACATTCGTTGACTGAAGTCATTGCACTTTTAGGTCTACAAAATAAGGCATTATTTAAACAACGTTCATTTAAACTACTAACACATAGAGTGTTTTGAAAACGGTCCTTCTATGTAGTAGTTGTAATCAATCGTTTTTTAAACAGATTTTGTGCATTTTTTATTAAATCAACATCAAAATCTAATAACCATAGTTTCTATAACTAAAATTTAATTTTATATCGAACCTAATCAATTTTTATTGTTGTTTCATATCTGCAATCACAGGTTATTAGAAAGAGAATTACACCTGTCATCTCTCACTTACACGAAGATTAAGTAGTAGTTGTAAAATTGCAAAATCAGCTGGTTTACATAGAGTTCCACTTTGTATTTGGATGTTATCAACAGACCGATTTAATCATAACAGAGCGGGGAGTCTATGAAAGCGGTTTCATTATAACATTTGTCAATTATAACATGTTCTCTTATGAAAACCTAGAATAAATCCTTGAATGTAGGATATTTTCATCTCGTTATTGAACACACACAATTTTGATACTTCATCACAGATCCTAAGTATGCATTTAAAAAATCAATCCAAAATAGTGCCATAAAATCAATTTTATTTACTAAAATGCATAAAATAACATAAATCGCAATTTAGATTTGTTTATATTGAAATATGAAGTCGATTCATTTGATATTCTATTACTTAATATTTTTTAAAACCTCCATATTATAGCGCCATCCCTTTTTCCAAAAGTATTCAATTCGTTGTAAAAACTCGTTTGATATTTTTTAGGAATTTAATTTAAACATATTCGTAGAAATGTGAACAAGGTAAATATGAATTTCGTTAACTGTAGCTGACGGAATTTCAATCATGTATGGAATACGTTTTAATTAGGCGCTTTTCGATCAACACCCAAATAAAGTGCGGCTCACTCACTGTAATTAATATTGCAATTAAACTTTCCGCGAAATTTTCGATATTTCGGAAATTCCATAAATGCGCTTATTTCCATGCCATAAATAGAAACTACATATATTATATGTTTGCCAATTCAACAGCTTTAGTTTATCGATTGCTTTCGGTTTAACAAATATTAAATCTTAAATAATTTAACTAGTTTAATATTTTATGGGAATTTGAATGTCTCTTATATCTTCACTTATCAGGGGGTTCAACCACTATTGGGACTAACTAGGTACTTTGACTAGGTGATAAAATAAAAGAGTTATTTTTCGGTGTATACTCTTCCGAGTCTGATTGTAGATTGATTTTTACGGGCTGGAACTGCTTATTATTATTTTATATTGACAGTAATTGTTTTTTGGTTTGGAATATTATTGTCGTTTTCAGTCAGGCACTTTTTTAACAGGAATGTTATAAAAACTAAGATAAATTTAAAAATTTTCAAAATGCAACAGAAAAAAATAATTAAAACAATTAGGGTGATAAATGTTATAAAATATTATTAATTTTTATTATAATTTAAAAACAATAGCGAGTTTGAAAGAGGATCTCAATGTTTAATTATGTTTATCTGCAATATTTTATACAAGACAATATTAATAATTATTTCAATTTATTATTACGTTAACTAAAAAGTACGTTTGGTTTTTATTAAGAGATGGCGTTATTGTCCATAGTTCTAGTGTTACATATCGCATCATGAACACCAGAAAGGGAAAGTTCGTTATATTATATTTTACAATTTCTTTCAATTCTTCGATCAAGGCGAAAAAGCAGCCAAAGAAATAGTAGAAACAGACCGGTACGTTAGCACTTATTCAATTGCTGAGAAACTAAAGATAAGCCAGAAAATCGTTTGGAACCATTTCCATAACCTAGTGCCACACGAATTAACGCAAAAAACATGACGGACCGAAAAACGGATTGTGACTGGCGATGAAAAATGTGTCACATACGACAACATCAAGTACAAAAGGTCGTGGTAAAAGCGCGGTGAATGGTCTCAAACAGTGGCCGGCTTGGACGGCCAGGAATCATCCACTACGAGCTGCTCCCCTATGGCCAAACCCTTAATTAGGCCCTCTACTGCCAACAACTGAACCACTTGAAGGCAGCACTCATCCAGAAGAGGCCATCCTTGACCAACAGAGGTCGAATTGTGTTCCAACAGGACAACGCCAGACCACACACATCTTTGGTGACTCGTCAGAAGTTATGGGAGGTCCTAATGCCTTATAGTCCAGACCTGGCACCAAGTGATTATCACCTATTCCTGTCCATGGCGAACGCGCTTGGTGGTGAGAAGTTGGCCTCAAGAGAAACCTCTGAAAATTGTCTCTCCGAGTTTTTTGCCAATAGGGACGCAGCCTTCTAAGAGAGGGTTATAATAAAGTTGACACCTCTTTGGCAACGTGTTTTCAAACAAAATGGCACATATTATTATCATCTTTTGAAAAATCAATAAAAACGGAACGAAAGCTTTTACTTGATCTAAAATATTGAATATAAATTAAATATGGTGAAAATATCTAAGAATTACCGAAACCACACTAAGAGATTGCGAACTATTGGTAGAGATAGAATGGCGTGTACCATTGGTTGATTGAAGTTCTTAAGAATTAAAGCGTTATTAAAATAAAATTGGAAATAGATTCTTATTCAAAATGATCATCCGCCTATATAGTTACCGCTTTAGACTGCCTCTTCGGAGATCGTGGGATTGAATCCTTAAAGCGGAAAAAGTTTTCCATTTGTGTAATATATATCATAGCATTGGCGAATAACAGTCCTAGCGAATTGATGGTAATGGTGCGAAAATATAAATAAAATGGGAGAATTGACTGGATCCGTTTACAACCGGTTTAAGTACTATTGACTAATAACATATTGAAAACAACCTGTCTTCACCCGTTGGTTGAGGTTCCATATTCCTTATAGAAATTGATAGGGATATTTATTAATCAGAAATGATAATTGAAATAAATAGCTTAATCTTCAATAGCAAACTTGTTCTTTCGTGAATGCATATGAAAGAGGAAAAAATTTCCAAAAACACCTCCATCAGAGATCAGAATTCCATTTATAAATAATAATAAGATTTAAAATTTTTCCTTCTTTTTATAAAATGCAAACATTAAAAATTCACCACGAGCCAACAATTGGAAAACTCCTGTTATTCAAACAAAGCAGATATTTTTACATGGGCTTATTACATCCATAACAAAAGCACAAACAATTTATTTTGTCATTTGTGACCAATTCCGCTATTTATGGGGAGATTTGCATATTTGGATTTCAGAGCGTCACGTTTTATAGAATTCTATTTTTATTTCTGTCCATAAAAATGTCAGCATTTTATTTATTAATAGAAGACACATATTAAAGGACCGGAATCGATATGTTCTTCGATTGTTTGACAATATAATGACAAAAAGGTAGGTCAGAAGCTCTTCTTTCTGTTATGTAAAACTATAAAGAGTTAACAAACATTCTATTAATAAAAAGGAAAGGAAATATTAGACCAATGTGAGGATAAAACACAATTCTAATTTTAATTTAGTTCTGAAAATACTCTGATCCAACTGAAAAGAAATTCAAAAATAGAAAGGTAAAATCAAATGTTACTTTTTTACTGATACATTGTTTTTCCCAATTTTGATATAAAAAGTACTCGTTTTCATTAATTTATGCTTCAATAAAAAGTGACTGTTTTCTAAATGAAACATAATAATCATCACGGCGTGAAAAACAGAATGAAAACATGCATGAAAATTGTACTATTGAAATGAAAAGATACAAATTCATTCACAATTACAACGTATCATTCGACTTCTTCTTCTTCTTCTTTTATTCTAGTCTGGAGAATGAAACACCAAAATGTTTCATTGGTATGTTTATATTTTTTATGAATTTTTGTAGCTTAAAATTGATATTATGACACTCAAATTTGTTCTGTCAAAATCGATATTATAGCAAAAAGTGCTTTAAAGAATTCTTTAAAGCCCACGTGCTTTTTCTTTATTATTATTGTGTGCCCTTTGTAAAAGAAATCCATCAAATTTATATGGTCGTCAGTTTTAAAAGGCGGGGCTAACCTGTAAATGGCCCGTATTAACTATTTTATTTTGAACTTTATTTTGTATATTATTGGAAACCTTCTATTGGAAATTTTTGAACTACTTTAATGATAAATATAAAGCACGTGTGGTATAGATACGACTTTGACAGAACAAATTATTGCGTAATAATATCAATTATGCAGTTGTTAAATCTGTAATTATTTTTATTATAAATTTTTCTATTTAAATTTAAAAATTTTACCATCAGTTTGGGTTATTAAGTAGGGGAAATATGTACAAAATGGCATACCTTAAATTTTGTCTATAAGTGGTGTCTATTTCATTTAGCCGGACATATTTTGTCCATAGATGGCCAAAATGCCCAGAAA
>JXOV01004068.1:10494-22298 GCA_001014945.1 Clogmia albipunctata
GGCAACAATGGCGACCAAATTTTGACTTTGAGACAAATTTGATGGATAGTTTATGACAGCTTTTTTTCACAAATGAAATAAAAATTCAAAATTTTCACTGAGTACCATAAAGTGAAACATTTGTGCAATTCCGTATCGAAAAGTAGCCTTTTCTTAACGAAAATTTATTCTATAACTGTTTACTTTTCTGCACGAAGTGCTGAAATAATTAATAAGTTGCACGCAAATTGTTACGAATTAAATAAAATTACATATTGTTGTCAGAAACAAATTTATTATTAAATCCGTATTTTAATTTGAAAATTTTGTTGTGAGTTGTTGTTGCACAATTTAAAAAAAACCGATGCAAACGTTTTCATTAGTAACTATTGATCAACTGATTTTTTTTTTCAGAATTACACAAAGTAGTGTTCAATACACATGTGAAACCAGTTATTACAGCACTTATTTACCTACTTGGTAAATTCGTGCTGTAATCACCTTTTTTCACCACTTGTATCGAAATATACTAAAATACGAATTTTAGAAAACACATTGTTTTCCTATTCTACAATTTAACTCGTGATAATTTTTGTATACGTTGTTTAAATAGCTATTGGTGTTTTACGAATTTTGTAAAACATAAAATATTTACATATTTAGTAGTATCTTCATTGCTTTTATTTTATTTCTACATGTTTATTGATTATGATTTTATTTCCTGTCTCTACTTCTTTAGTTTTAATAAAATGAGTTGTTTTTCAAAGTGCTTTATATATTTTTCCTAAAAGTGTCCTGTTTAGTATAAACTATAGAGGTAGTAGCAGTTTTTAATAAACAGTCGTTGCACTTACAAGATTGCTTATTGGCAATATAAGCTTTCTTTGTTATTTTCAGCCAGTCATAAATAAAGCACACATTGTTCGCTTTAGTTTAATGCTTCGGAACACTAAGTAAGATATTGTAGTCAATTGACCCATAAATGAGTTGTTCTGTAATATGATTTATTGAGTTTTGAAGATTTAATTTTTCAAGAAATGTTAACTTAAAATGCATTTCTGGATAATAATGAACAAAATAGTAATAAAATTGAAATTAATTATTGCTAGAAATAATATTTCTTTTTATTTTAATTAATGGTAAGGAAGCAATTTTATAACCGCCTCAAAAATGATTTAGAAATTAATTAAATTAGTTATAAACTAAAACAATTTCATATAGGAAATAGTTATAACGAAAAAGATAAGAATATAATTTTTGAAAATCTCACGAAAAGTTGTTTTTAAATGTGTGACTTTTTGGCACTAGTGAACAAAAGAAATCGATGACGACGATTAAAATCAATATATAGTGTCAACAATTTTTTTGTGCAATTCCGTATCGAAAAGTATCCCGTTTTTAACGTAAATTGGTTCTGTAACCGATAACTTTACAGCACGAGTGCGGTAATATTTCAAAATTTTCACGCATTTTAGTCACCAATTTTGAAATTACATATTGTTTTAAAAATCAAATTTAATATTTAAATATGAAAATTTCGTTGTGAGTTGTTGTTGGACAATTTTTTAAAAACCGGTGTGTACGGTTTTGTTATTAATTATCGATTAATTTATATTTTTTTCTGAATTACACAAAATAACGTTCAATACACAAGTGAAATCTATTTTTACTTGAGGTGCTCGTCAAAATACTTGATAAATTCGTAATAAAGACCTCTTTTTCACTACTTGTATCGAAATATACTAATATTAGACAGAAAAGACTTACTTAATTTTTAGGTAATTTAAAAAAAATTCAACAAGATATAGAATTTATGGAATTGTTTGTTTAGGGGAAATAATAAAGGAACGAAATTATTGTTCACAAAATAGCCTTGTTACATCCGTTATTGCAAAATAAAAAAAAATTTAAATCAATTTGAAAAATTAAAAAAAATACGAGGCCTTCATGGCGATTCCAATAAAAACCAGTTTCAAATCATTGGCGTTTTTTATCTTAATAATTATGAATGTATATGTAAGTATGCTATTTTTAGTCGATATTTTTTGTTATCAAACTATATCTTAACGGTTTGACATTTACTAACGGAACTGAATAAATTTAGTTGAGATGTTTTTATTTCAAAAATTAATTAATAATATTTCAAAATTTTATATTAGGGGAAGTATGTACATAATGGCATGGTGTTTTGTTTTTGGATCATAATTCTTTATGGGTAGCACACAGCAACGCCCAATTATACGGTAATCATGTTTGGTTACCTATTTATTCAAATTAATATCCAATTGTTGCAAAAAATAAGCAGAAACAAAATTAAACAGCTTTAAACACAAGTCGGCGAAAATGGCATACCTCTAAATTCGATGTAATTATTGGCATAATTTTACAAACAAAACCCTGTGTTCATCTCAGAACGTATGTTCAAGAATTGTTACCCCAAACCAACAATTCACCATCCTTTTCTGGGTCTAGATCTCGAAAAAAGGTCTTTAGAGTATAAACGTGAACATTTCTCATTATTATAATGAGAAGTTTTAGGAAAATTTGGCTTCGATATTGTCTTGCCTCTAGGACTGACGATGAGTTGAGTTCTTATAATTTCTGGTATGTTCAATTGAACAAAATGTAAATAAAAACTTATTTCGCTGGAAAGACACTAAGACGCATGGACTGAATGCGTTCAATTTTTGGCAGAAAAGCCAAAGCCTTTTGGTTTACAAGATAGCTCAGTCAGATACCAGCTAAAAATAGCCAAAATCCAGAAAAACCCCCTATGCCATTTTGTCTATATACGCCATTTTGTACATATTTATTATTCTAAAATAATTGGTTGTAAGAATCTACAATGGGTTCATTTGAACAAATTATTTATTTTAAGGAGAAAACAAACGTTCATAGTCTTTGTTCTCTGTATCCATTTTAAGTAGCAAATAATAAATGGAAGATTCCATATTTGATGATACAAAAAAAGAAATTTTTCCGCAACCCGTTGACACACAATTACATTTGACGACTGCAATTGTTTAATCAATGTTTATAATGGAAATTGGATATGTATATTTTTTTTTTTACTAAAATAAGAAATTAAAACTATTATTCATCAATTATTTGAAGGCAATTTCTCAAAGGCTTAGTAAGATTTGAAATAATTTCTGAAGATAAGATTAAAAATGTCATTTGTAATTTGTTTTCAATATAATTTATGGTAGCTTTAATAAAGCTTACTACTTTCTCACATTCATGTTTGCTTTTTAAGTAAATAATAAATATTTGATATTCATTCTTAAGATGTATTTACTTTTGAATTATCAGCCACTTAGAACTACTGTGCGACGTCGGAATTGTGTGCGGTTTGGAGTTATTGCTGTTTGTATAATTTGCAAAATCGTTATTCAGTAGATCAGATAGCTGATTTGTTGGCAATAAACATTAGTAAACATTTTTGGGGAATATGGAGAACAACAAAAAAAGAGATAGAAAGAAACAACTTACCGAGAACCTGAGCTCTTTATCCAGAACCCGATCGCCAATCACCTGGATTAATCCTTCCTCATTTTGTGCCAGAATCGGCACCAGAAACACATAATTCGCATGGGTCACACTTTTGAGCTGGAAGACAACCAGAGAACAGAGACAAAGCCAGCATTTTAGAACCAAATATCTAGAGACGAATTGTGTTTGTGCTGAATTTTCGCGAGCAAAAAAATGCGTCGGTCGCTGAATCGCATTATGAATTATTAGAAGGCTGTTTGGAACTCTCTTGTGTTGTTGCGAAACTATACTAAAAATAACGCGCACTACTTCCAAGTCTCTCGACTGTTTGCACTAATGAGCGCGAATGAGTTTATTTAATTTCGAATCAGGCCAGAGCATTGTTGTCTTTTTTGAGTTTCATTTGCAAGAGTTAATAATTTTCGCCACTTTAAACTACCCGATAATAAATTTCTGCTTTGCGAAAATGTGATCAACATGTGGACATTCCTCGACTGTTATTGTTGCTATTATTCGAATTTCAAAGACTCAAAAGGAACGCAATAAATTCTAATGGGTTATTATTTGGGGCTTGAGAAATTGTTTTAATTAGTTTTTGTTTTATTCTAAGAGAAGAGATCGCTTAGAATTCCATAATAGTTATTAATAGAAGGTCGATAAGTTAATATTGGATACTAGAACTAGTTAAATTCTCGAACGTTATCGAGTTTTTAATTTATAAAATTCGATTTTTTAGAGTTTTGTGTTAAATTTTTTAAAAATGAAAAAAATATTGTATAATACAAGGTCTATATGCATTATTAAACACGCGGGCCTTCTTCAAACCATTCGCTACGATTGTGACTTTAATAGTTATTTATAGAACAACGTTGATATAATATGACATTATTAAACAGATAGGGTTTTTGAAAGTCTCGATCGTAGCGCGTGTTTTAAAGAAGTCTCGAATATTATGACGCTTATCGAGCGTGTTTTATACAAAATTATACGCGATTTTAAAAATCGTGGCTTTTTTAAAATTCAAATTTAAAATCTAGTGTCTTTTACACTTTCGTGAAGATAAAGAAAGACTTATATTTCTTCTCCTTTTCTTGCACATATTTTAAGTAGTCGTAATTCATAGAGAGATCCGAAATAGTTGTTTTTAACCACACGGGCCTTCTTTAAACCACTCGCTACGCTCGCGTCCTTAAAATGCCCTAATGCTTTATCTAATCAACCTAATTGTATCGATATCTATTCAACCATCCATTAATACAGTTAAGCCATGCACAACGAAACTGCTTCTTTAATAATAAAAATAACTAGTGCAGTCGTCTTGGGGAGAACATCTTAGTGAAGTAATTTTATTCAATAAAACATAAAAATCGTATTGCTTTTGTTTTTATAGTAAATCTTAAGAAATCAAGATGTGCTTTAGAATACTGAAAAATAAATACGAATCTCAACAGCAATAGATCAATTTATTGATTTTGGGAGGTATCCAATATTTATTTGACACAAAGTAAGAGTAACAATTTCAGTATGGTTATGACGTGGGAGCGCTAATCCATAGTTCAAGCAAACAATGTGAAAATCGCAATTGTTCAAGTGGGAGATTTAGCACTTTAAAACTTTGTGATGTCATTCACTTTAGCATCATCAATTATGAATAAAGTACCTCCAATTTATGTTTGTTTAATTGAGACAATGAATCAAAGCGAATTTGTTTAATCTTTCTCAATTAAATTTCAATAAATTATTTGAGATAAATCAAAGCTAATTTCTATTATACTAGCACTGACTTATTTAACTTAGTATCTAAGACATTTTAATTATTTAAATATCAATTAAATGCAATTTTTCTTCAATTTGTCAGTAAAAGAAACTTTGGATAAACCTCCAGAAAATGCATGATTTTAAAAAATAATGAGAAGAACCCAAAAATAGTTTAAACGGATATTAAAATGTCAAATGTCATTTTATTTTTGTAATAAATTTATTTGAGACACAATTTTGCATTTTCTATTAAAGAGCTTCATTGAACTATCAATTCCTTGACGGTAAAATGCATTCAACGAAAAATGATGATTCGTGTTTCTGATGGCATCTCGACGACAATTTGAAATGACAGAAATTGAATTCCAGTTAAAGGACGTTGTATCTTGTGTTAAGGTGAAAAACGTGATTTAATACATCTTTCGTTGTCAAGTTGATTATAAGAGCTGATAAATGTTTTAAAAGTGAAATCAATGAAGATAAGATAGATAAGAACGTTTTTGAGATATGAGGAGTGTTCACAATCGATAAACAGAATTGTTCGAATCCTTATCAAAAAGCTAGTTTCGTAAACTAATGATTAAATTTTAAAATGTTCGAAATTTTAGAAAATTTCGAAAATGACTAAAACTCGCTTATATGTTTGTTTATTCATTAAGAAGCAATAGACTGCACACTCTTGTAACACAAATAATTATTTTTAATTTGGAAGTGACATATTCAATGACCTTTACAAAACTTTTCTTTAAAACGTATATATTAGGGACACACCCGGTACAAGGGACACTGAAATTTAAGTCATAATTTCACACTACTACATAAACCAATCTTCTTCGACGGCACAACAACCGTAACCGGTCTGTGTCTAACCAACTGATTTTAAGTAATCAAATATTTTCAAATGCCCTATCTATTCATTTGCCAATCTTTCACAATTGAATGTTATGTTTTTATAATAATAATTTTTCCCACGACATTCCATTACGGAAAAAGGAGTAGTCTCAACCTCAACCATCGGGTGTTAGACTTTACGTGACTGTTTGTTCAGTGTATTAGTAGTCAATTAATAGCACCTAAACCGGTTGTAAAAGGATTCGCCTATTTTATTTATTTTTTTGCGCCATTATTTTTTTTATATAATTCACTATGAATATTATTTCGCAATGTTATTGATATACAAAAATGGAAGCTTTTTCGCGTTTTTATGAATCATTATTTGTTATGATGCGATTAGCACATTGATGATTCTATATAAAGCCTATTTATTGACAGGTTTTGATAGCGAAATAGAACAGACATACTAGGAAGAAGAACTTCTATTTCACAACTTTTATCTGTATCCATTTATTGAATGGCAGCAGATTACTAGTATTATTTAATGATCCGGTTTATCTCTTCGATTATGTGCACTCCACCCAATCTCTTAATTCAAACAAATGTCGTTAGAGAGTTGCATAAAATTCATATTATGACACTAAAATTTGTTCGGTCAAAAACGTTTTATAGCACAAATGTTTTTTTTTTATAATTAAAGTGTGACCTCCGTGAAAGTAATGCAACAAATTTATATGGAAGTCGGTTTCGTTGTGTATGGTTTAACTGTATTTGTGGATGATTTTACAACAAAAAGGATTATTTCAATCTAAATATATAGTTTCAATAGAGTTGCATAGATCGGATTTCTCTTTCAAACAGAACATCACGGAATGTTTCAATTAAAATTTAACGTATTAATTGAAAGAAACAAGATAGAGCTTTTACAATCTTCTCATAGAATTAGAAACATAATGAAAAAGAATGTGAGGAAGACAAAAAACTTTAACAAATTTTAAATAGGATTTTAAGAAATCGAATGTCCTTTTTTATTTTTGGTGTAATTTTGTATACAATACGGTCCCTAAGCATTATCAAACACTCAGACCTTCTGGAAGGCATTCGCAACGCTCGTGGCTTAAAATGACTCTTGTCTTTAATAATGCCTTTTCTTATCGACCTTGTTGTAAAACTCTTAAACAAATATTAATCACAGATGTTGTTAGTGGAAAATAATGAAATTCGAAAGAAAAAAATTACGGTCTGTTCAGGGCTCACCTAGGATGGTGTTTGAATTGGTTGTGCACATAATGTATTTTTCGTTAATAATATCTTCTTAAGATCTTTCCAACCTTGACATTTGAGGCATTCCCAGCACTGAATATATTTTTTCTCAATGAAATTTCTTAAAAATATATTTCTCCTTGGGATTAACCATCAAAGGAAGGCAATAAAATTCGTGATCGAAATAATAAAAGGATTCTAATAAGAAACTAAATTAAAACATGGAATAAGATAATTTTTTCGGTTTATAAATAAAACAGGAAAATTTCAAGTCGTTAAACAAATTTGTCTTTATTTCACTATAAAAATTTATACTTGGTAGAAAATGGAAGTTAACGGAGGCACCTGGTTAATCTCTTTACCGATTTATCTTAATTTTCTCCTGTTTTACGGAGGATTTCTTTATAGAAATGTAATAAAATTTAACGTTGGTTTGTTTCTCGGAATTTTTAATAAAATGGACGGAACAAATTCTACTGGATTTTTCTCCATTGCCTATTCTTAAATAGAAATTACAATGAAATATCTCGAAATGAAGCATTGTTTGGAAGCTCTGCTCTGTTTTGTAATTAAGGCAATTAGTTCCAGTAGGTTTAGGCTACAGTCACAAATCATCATTGTTCGTGAATTGTGGAATTGGGTCCAGTTAATTTGCGAATTTGATTGTTCTGGCCAAGAGAGAGACAGCGGAATGGGGTGAGAGATGGGAGCATCTTTCATCTGGAATCCCTCGAAATTGCACTGTCCAGTCGCCCGGACTGCGGATCCCAGTTAATAACGAGCTTTGCGGAGACAACAAAAAGCCGCTTTGATGAATGCCAGCACTGTTTATTTCAGTAATTCATCACTTTTTTCGCATTTTTTCGCCGAATTCTCATTGTTTATTTTCCCTCAATTCGATGTTGGAAATTGCATAGCACGCTTTTAATTTTTTCCAATGTCGTTTTTAAAAAAGATGATTTTGTTGAATAAAAAACAATATTTGATTTTAGATAGAATTTCCTTTTTGTTTGGGGAAGTTATGAATTTTGGAATATTTTTTATTACGATGAAATTTAATAATATAATTTGTTCTTTTTTAAAGCACTTGTGTTTTTAGTTGTTTTAAATTTGTTTCCGAGTTAAAAAAAGGGATTTTACACCCGAGTATCACCTAAATTTTTTGCACTTTCCTACAAAATTCACGTAAAACTAATTTTAAATATTTTGACCGTTTCAACGGTTACTAATTGATCTGTTTTCGAGTACTATTTGACCGTTATAATAGCTTGAAAAACAAATTGTACTTTTCTTTTCCTAATGGCGCAAAAATTTATTCGTAAATTAAACTCTCTTTCTTTCACTATAGTGAAATAAAAATTCTAAATTTTCTCTAGTGCGAAAAAGTTATGAAACTCAGAAAGATGTCGAAGAGCTTACCTTTCAAAATGTCAAAAAAAAAGTTATGTTCAAATTATTACAAGTACTGCAAACAAAAAAAGGTTTCGGATTGGAAAGGTAACCTTATTTTAAATTTGAAGTTAAGTTAAAATATTCGTATGTAATATTTATTTTTTTTTACAAATATTTTATATTGGCATATAAGTAAAAGTTTTTTTTATAGTGATGGTTTCAAATGTATTTATTAAACAATTTGATACAATAATAAGTAAAAAAATTATATTTGTCTATCAGTTTTTGCCCAAATATATATTTTTTAGTATTTATAATCTTTTAACAACATATGATTTTGTATATAACACGAACCAAAAATATTATTTAACACGTAATTAAATCCCACTTAACAATATTACGGTCAATTTAGTGACGTTCGAGTACATTCCACTCTTTATATTAAAAATAATTGTGGTGGAGTATTTTTATCTTTTATTATTTTGATATAGCAGCTATATTCCGCTTATCTATTATCTATTAAAATTACAATATTGTTTTGTTTATGTTTCTCGCTTGTTTGTGTTTGCTTTATCGGCCTCTAATCTCTATAATATAGACAGAGCAGACTTTAATATCAGTTATTCGGTTATTCGGAGCTGTTGAATATTTTTCGGACGGAACAAAGTGGGCCAAGGAGAACCCTTTATTATCTCATTGATAACAATTCATTGACCTGGCATCAGTCAGTCAGTCAGTCACACACACTGTAATAATAATAGTAATAACGGTTCACTCTCTCTTTCTCATTTATTTAATGCTGCAATAATAAATGTGCGATTGACTTCACACACACACGCAGTTTGCAAACTTGAACTTGAACTAGTAACAGAGTGCGCGGTTTATTTTTGTTTTGGTTTCGCATTTTGTTTTTTTTTTCTTGTGTCATTTTCTTTTAATAATTTTTGTGTTAAGTTTCTTATAATTTTCCTGTTTTTCTTCGAGTTAAAAAAACTGGAACTGGGAAAAGCAGAGAATACGACACTCACAAATTGGTTTACGAGAATTTGCAATTGAATGGAATTGGTTCCGGTGCTGGACAATTGGCTAAACAGATCCAGAAGAATCGTGGGATCGATTTGGCCTTTAAGAAAGCTCTCATGGCTGGCTGTGTCACTGTAATCCATGTTGTTGCCATTGTTATTCACCACTTCACTTGCCATTTTTTGCGGTTTTATCAAATTTTATCTCTCTTTTTTTAAAATTTACTTTGACGATTATAAAAAAAAACAAAAATCAACAATCACACAAGAAAATGATAAATACACTCGATATTATTTGCAATTATTTATTTATCTTTGGTTATTATCGGCACACTGCCACGATGTCGTTTTTTATTATATTTATCACCACAACACTTCACTCCGATTCTCCACAACCCGCCAGAGGAGCAGAGAGACGAAACGCGCGCTTTTTGTTTTTTCGCTCCGCAAACACATCCGTCCGCCTCGACTGCTCGAATTGAAATGGAGAAAAACTGAAACACTCCGCACAGCAGCAGCACGGCAATTTTTCAGCAACTACGATGATAATTCGCAGCCATTAAGCTCGTTAAAATTATTACAACTTTACTTTTTTCCACACTTTACTTTACACACAAATCGATTTCAGAATCAATAGAAAAATGTGAAGAAGGGTGGAGGCGCAGGGCAGGACGGGGCAGAGATAGGGGGCAGCCGGCTGGTGACACAAGTAAGCCTCCTCTATTGGAAATTCGAGAGCTGAATTAAAAGTGTAATTCAACATTTCTTTACTTAATTTTTTTGGGAAGGAATTTAAGGTAAGGCTTTTCCGTTTTCCTGCTTTTCCAATTCCGTTTTCATAAGGACTAAAGAATTTTTTTATACAAAAATATTGCAACAATATACGTTCTTGAGAAAAATTTATTAGTCGCTCTTGTTTAAAATAGTTATGCTGTTTTTATTAATAAAAAACAAATGAGTGTGAAAGAGTAAGCCTAATTAAGACTTTATTTTAAAACTTTTTTGGCATGTATTAATTCAATACTGGACACTTTTATTTATTGATAAAATCAATATTTTTCTTTTCACACTGATGAGTTTACTGATTGAAATTAAATATTTATGTTAAAAGCACAGTAAATTGTATTTTTAAATTATTATTTCGTAATCTATGTTTAACTCGTGTTCTGGTTCAATATTTCATTTAATTTGTTATTATATCGGTATAAAAACAACAGTATGATTAATTTTTTTAATTTAAAAAATTTTTGTTTTAATTTCATTTTTGAAATTTATAGTAAAAATTGCAAAAGTATTTTATGCTGTGTTTGTTAAGGATTTTCCAAAATTAAAGTAATTTTTCAGTTAATCCTAAATGAGAGTTTGGAATTGCTGTATATTAAATCAGTTAATCATAAAGTGCATAGGGGTTTTCTATGAAATAACACATCAGGTAAAAAGCTTCCAGGATAATGTTTGTAGGATATTTATTCTACGACATTTTACAAGAAACAGTTAATTGTGGGTTTATTTTCACGAAGGATTTAGAGCTTTTTTTTCTATGTGCAAGTGAGAGACGAGCAGATATGACTTTTTCTGTCATCTCTAACTGCAAAAATGTAAGTATTTCAGTATAGGCTTATGGGCCGGTCCGGCCCTTTGCCTGTGTGATCATGTCCCTCCATTGATTTCTGTTGATGGCTGCTTCTTTCCAATTGTGTACTCCTAAAAGCCGATTTGCTGCTTCATTTATGGTTGCCTCGTACCGTTTTCTGGGTCTGCCTACTGGTCTCTTTCCTGTCAGCCGTGCTTCCATTGCTCTTTTGGGGAATCGGCCTCCATCCATCCTGGCTACATGTCCTTCCCATCGCAATTTATTTAATTCCACAAACCTCAGCACGTCGTCATGTAAGAAAAAATGTTAGAAGAACAAAAATTGATAAAAGTGATAAGAACTTGATTTTAAATTTGAGTTTATATATTTTTTTAGATTTTAGTGTTATTTTATTTAAAAATGCATAATAGTTATTTGTGCTACATGGGTGTAAAGTCAACTGTTTTTTAACGAGTGAAACGCGTGTGAAA
>JXOV01004071.1:298-11934 GCA_001014945.1 Clogmia albipunctata
TATATATATTTAAAGACGACAGTGTTAAAATCTTGTTATTATACTTACTATCAGATTATTTTATATGTAAATGATGATATAATTCATAAGCTGAAAAATAAGCCATAAATATGCAAATAAAATCCCAAAATTATCATTTGATATATTCGTTTATTTTTATACTTGTTTACTTAATATTAAATTATATAATCTCTGTCGTATTTATAAATCTATATACAGTCATATATTAATTAATGCACCTACAATTGAAACGCTATCTATTTACATATAATTACAGTTTCCCTAATTCTATATAACACTTTACAAAAGTTAGAGTTTCGGATTTGATAGTAACGTAGTTTTTTTTATATTATTTCTAAAATATCACCGAGTAAGTCTAAATTACACTTGAATTGTCCAATTTACTTGTCACTAATTCTCTCACTGTACCTATATACCTTTTGTTTTAAATATATAGATAGAAATTAGTTTTTTAGAACAATAATCCACAGGATTGAAGAACTTTGGTCTGACCGGTTGTCAATCAATAGGGTCGCCAGACCGTGATTTGTGCGGCCATGGGGGAGGCCTTGAGTTTCGTATCCGGCGAATGGGGCACTATTGTCGGCGCAATTTCATGTAGAATTTGTTTCCGGCTTGACGGCGCTTTCAATTCACACCTGGTGGAGATTTTTGTTGGATGAGACGAAAGAGGAGGAGGTGGAGAGACTGAGTTTGGAGGTGATGTTTGTGGCGTTGTTGAATCCGCCAATTCTAGTTTGGGCCTTAAAATTGGCACAAACGCCGATTTTACTACATCAATTTGCTCGTCATCTGAATCTTCAGAATCCTGGTTCGAGTGCACGTCAATGGAGGAGTTGAGTTTATGATGTGTTGACGAAGTAGGACTACTTGATGATGGCCTTGATGAGGAAACTGGTGATAATCTATCATGACTGTTATTCAATCGATTTTGAATGCCATTGTTGAGCGACAAAGGCACAGAGTTTGTGGAGCCATTGCTCAGGATTGGCACTGTGGAGGGCTGGTGGTGCAGGGGATGGTACTGGTGCTGTTGTTGAAGGATCCGCGCTCTCAGAGCGGTGAGATCGTAAGGCAGGAACGGATTCTTCGGCAACAATTCTGGCGCCATGGGAAATGGGAAGGGAGGCAGATAGGAGGCAGTGGGAGGAGGCAAGAGAGACGGTGGTGTTGGTGGTAATGTCGGTGGTTGTCCTACAAAGTTTTCTGCACCACTTGTTGGCGGTTGGATTGTGGCCGCAGCGCTGGGATTGGCTGTCGGTGAAGATGAACTTAGGTCGGTCGAATGGGGAGTGAGGGGGTTGTTCGAAGCACCTGATTGGGGCATCGTCGTTGTCGGCGGTGAATGCGGAGATGTGAGAGTTGGAGAACCTGCAAGCAAAAAAAGAAACGTTTGTAAGTAAAATTCTAATTTATTTCAAAGTTCTCGTAAAATTGAATAATTATGATATAATTTTTAATGGCTTCATTTTTAGGAACTAATTGGAAGTGATTACGAAATTGATTTAGTTATGTAAGCAACATGTGGAAGAAATGGACCATAATAAAACGTGCAAAATTCTAAGAAAATGAGCTTTTCGTAAAATTTTAAAACAATGTCCATCTAAGTAAATTTGAAATCCTCAATTATTATTTCAGTGAAATTTTGATATAATAAATCATAGTCTTCATAATTTAAAAAAAACATTTAACTTCCTTTGTAGCTTGGAAAAATTTTAATTTTTTATAGTTGAACATTGATACAAGGTTCTAATTTTTTGTATTTACACGATTTATGTTTTCTGCGGGTGTTAAAAATGTATAATTCAACGATGTTTAAATATGATCCAGTTTGTATAGCATGCGTTGGCTACTTAGTTCTAAAGATTTTGCTATGGAATTGTTTAAAAATAAAATAAATGGTTAAAAAGTGAATAATGGATAATAAAATATAAATTTTTAGCTAATTGGAAGTCGTAATCCCGACTTTCTTCTAAATTTTATATAAGACTTGTGTTTTTGTATGAAGAGAAGACGGAAAGTCAGGACGGCGAGGCATATTTTTAATTTAAAAATATTTAAATTTATTAAANGGTTAAAAAGTGAATAATGGATAATAAAATATAAATTTTTAGCTAATTGGAAGTCGTAATCCCGANTGTTAAAAAGTGAATAATGGATAATAAAATATTAATTTTTAGCTAATTGGAAGTCGTAATCCCGACTTTCTTCTAAATTTTATATAAGACTTGTGTTTTTGTATGAAGAGAAGACGGAAAGTCAGGACGGCGAGGCATATTTTTAATTTAAAAATATTTAAATTTATTAAACTTAATTAAAATTTTAAAAAATGTATTATTATAATAACTTTTAAAAATTTAATTTAATTCCAAAACCTAATTGTATAATATACAATCCAAAAAATAATTCTCTCGCTCTTCGCTCCAGATCAAAAGGAATACAGAATGTAACAAACTTCAGGACGCTACTTCCAACAAATGGGATAGCTGTCAATTTTTGGGTTTGGTGTACAAATTCAATTTATGCATCTTTAATAGCAACGTCTTGGTTCTTCTTTTGGTGTTCTCGTATATTTTTTGAGGGAATGAATTTGATTATGGAAATGCTATGAAAAGTAAAGTTTTCCTTCCTCGTCCGTATGCCGTTTGATTTGGTATTCATCCCTTTAAGAGCAGATACTAATGTGTTCTAGGCATTGCCTTGTTGCCTTGTGTGTGAAACGTGACTCGATTTTGGTACAGAGTGAGAGAAAAAGAACAAGAAGAGAATTATGGCAAATGGGCTGAATTGTGATCGGATTACGGTATAATGAGACCCTGAAACTCCTAATCATATTATCTTATTGAAGAATAGTCCAATTCCCCAGAGATAAGAATTGTGTTGTGTGGATGGGATGTGATGAGAAGCATCATAGACAAATCAAAATCCTATTTTGGTGTTCCCCCATTTAAATACAACCCAAATGAGATGAGAAATTGATTGCAAATTCTTAGAGATACATAATTAATTTAGTTGATCCAGAAAAAAAGTTCTTAAAATAGCATTAGAAGTGAAAATGGATTTTAAAAAATAATTTAGTGAGAGAATAAATAATTAGTTCCTTAAAAACTCATTAGAAAAAATTTGTTCACAAAAGTTCAAGCAAAAGTCGAAATGAATTCAATTGAAGAGTGAACCTACCTTTAGGAATCATATCAGGATGGTGTTGCGGTTGATGTGGTCTGAAATAATCTGGCCAGGCGTACATGTAGGCGGCGTCCAGCCATCCCGGATTCAGCATGAATGGATTGTAACCTCCAGGGTGTCCATAACCATAACCTAAACAAGACGGAACAAAAAAAACACAAACCATTAGAACGGGGTTAATAACAAGATATTAAATAGGAAAGACTGGGACCTGGCTGTTTTTTATTTGAATTTAATGTCTTTTTATTAGACTCTTGTCAAATAAACAATTTGTCGGTCTGGGCTCAAACTGAAATCATAACAAGAAACCGACAATTTTTAATGCAATAATTATTATTTTACAGACCATAGAAATATGGTTTTTTCCTTGGACAATTATTCGGTGCTGCCGCATTTTTATTGGCATTTTAAAAATATAGACACATGTGTCTTATTAGAGAGAGATATATATTGTTTTGTAATTATTAGAATAATAAGACAAAGTTGCCGCTCTGTGATCTATGACTTGAAATGACTTTGAAATAAAACGTACTTAAGTAAACAGAGTTTTTGGTCTGTGTGAACACAAGACTTTTATGGGAATCATCTTCAAGATAAACAGTCTATGTATCTTTGTTTGATTGTTGCGACGCGTCAGAAGTCATAAACCAGGCGCTGACTGGAAGCTGTTTTGTTATGATAAAGTGGCCGTGTACCGACTTAATAATAAGACTTGGCTCTCTTGACGCCTTAAAGACAGCAAAAGTGAGACTTACTTTGTTTGGATCGTGGTTCCCTGGGTCCATCGACGGTGACTTTGATGGCCTTTGAGTACGAAGCCACTTGCATTGGGAAGGAGTTGATTGTGATGGTGATTGAAAAGGACTTTCCTCTGCCCGATCTTCCGACGAATCTTAAATCATTAAACTTGGCTACTTGATTCTTCATAACTGCGGTGTGATTTCTCAATTCTCCGCAATAGTTTTCATCATTTCCCGCCTTGATCGTGACCAAAGTTCCGTCCTGAACATCGTCCAGGGCTACCACTTTGAAAGCGCAGGGAAGGCTCTTATTACTTCGCCAATGATTTGGCAGGACTGAACACAGAATTGCTGGCGACTGGGTCTGGACCAGTTCGCCGTGGTACTCTTGGAGCACCTCGTGGATGTTGGCAAACATATCGTTCACTGTGGCTGGCATCGGAGGACTCTGGCACTGACCGCTTGGAAGATGCATTTGATTCACACTTTCAGTCACCAAAAAATCACGATTCTCTATTGTAAAATCCTGGCATAAAATCCAGATAATTTGCAACACACTTTCATATACACTCGATTGGTTCACAAACAATTAATTCAACGGTAATCCAGTACTGTGATGTGATGTCCAGGGCTCGATTTTATCCTTTTCGAACATATGATATTGTTATTTAAACACGTAACACGGGATTTATCTTGTTGTCATGGTGACAACGCACTTTTCTGGCCACAAGATTTCAATTCAGTTCTATTACACACAACTCTGATCAATCCACAGATCACTAATAATTCGATCCTCTTTATTTTTAGAACTCAAACTCACGCGATTTATCAATGGACTTTTAGAAACTTATCCCGAATACTACTTTTCTGAGGAGCGACTCTTAAACCGTGTTGTTCTTTCCGAGTCCAAAGGTGGAATAAAAATGGTGAGGTAAAACGTACAGTAAAAATGAACGAAGGCAGGCAATTTTCCACTGTGCTTGTGTTTTCCTTCTGAAATTGTAGGGAGGTTTGCTTCTCTTTCATCCTCTCTTTCTCTCTCTCTTTCATACCAGCTGCACAAAAATCTAANGAAGGTGGAATAAAAATGGTGAAGGTAAAACGTACAGTAAAAATGAACGAAGGCNAAAGGTGGAATAAAAATGGTGAGGTAAAACGTACAGTAAAAATGAACGAAGGCAGGCAATTTTCCACTGTGCTTGTGTTTTCCTTCTGAAATTGTAGGGAGGTTTGCTTCTCTTTCATCCTCTCTTTCTCTCTCTCTTTCATACCAGCTGCACAAAAATCTAACCAGAGGAAACATATTAGAATTATTTTTGAAATTTTGATACTAAATTCAAAATTAATTTTAATTTAAAAAATTTAATTAATTTTTTAATATTAAATAGAAATTTAAGAGAGTAGAAAGGGGAATAAGATAATTTTTCATTTGATCACACACTTTTCTTCCAATAAAACTTTTCTCATTTTTTCGTTCACACACCAACACAAACTCAGTTTTGGCAAGTAACTTTTCACGATTTTCCAGTGCTGAAAAGTGGTTGTGTTGGTTGAAATAAAAATGAACAATCCCCACCACTGATTTTTAAAATTTAGGGGTAAAAGTTTTGTAGAAGGAAGAGAAGTGATTTTTGGTTTATTTTATTCCATCAGGAGACAAATTGCAAAACACAATACAGCCACAATTTTATTTTAAAAAATTGAGAGAAATAACTAAATTTGAGCTTTCCATAGAAATGTTTTACGATAGAAATAATAAAGGAAATTTAAGAATGAATTATTTAAAAAAATCTTATTAGTTTACGTCTTATTATAAATATAATATTTGTAATATGTATTAATTTTTAAAAAATCAAAATGAAATATTAAACAGAAATGTATTTTTTTACAATTTATTTGTTGTTAAAAATTTAATGATTTCATTTTGAATTCAACACAATAATTAAATTATTATTCATACTTAATTACCCTCAAACGGTTTGACTTTATTTTGAGCACATTTTGATTTAATGCGAAACACGAAATTTCGCAACAGCTGTGTTTAAACAAAACCACGATCCACATCAAGTGCGGACAGTATGGATTTGGTAGCTAAACAAAATTCCAATGGGGATAATGTGTGTTGACTAAAACAGAAAGAGAGAGAGAGTTGATGGAATCCATTGGACAGACAGGCAGATTGTGTGTATGAAAAAATATTATTTATGTTAGCAAATTAATAAAATGACCGCGAACTTTACGCGAAAAATAAACAGCGTGCGGGGGAATTTGTTTGTCATAAGATTGGCGGTTTTGGGGACGTTGGTTGTCGTCGCGCGCGTTTGTGGGGACAGGCTCTGGCCAATCTTTCTGCCACCACCTTGAAGGCGCGACAATTAATTAAACGTTTGGATAAAAATAGGACAGAGCTAGAGAGTGAGACAATAATCGGAGGAGGAAACCGAGAGTCGTGTATTCTGGTGAAAGGGGGCGTTTTTCCGAGACGCCCACCACAGCCTGGGATAGAAGAAAAATCCACTATAATAGAGCAATAATAATAATGTAATGAAGAAATGTCTAACTTCGGTTGGCGAGAACGAAATCCGCAAACCGAGTCTGCTTGCGGGAAGCCCCAATGTACCTCAATGTAATTGTGCACACAACATATACCACTTTTCCGCCACACACAAGCACATCTACATGGGGTTTTCCATTTCCTCCATTTTGAGTATCGCGCAAAAATGAAAGAAGAGCGTAAAACAGGGGTTGTTGAATGAATGAAATTGACAAGAGAGAGAGGGTGGTTTTGGTGTGTGGAGTAATTTTTCCAATTTAAGGGGATATATTCTCTTTTCCGTGCTGTTGTTATCATTTCGGGGTTGACAAATGTGTGCGATAAAAATACCCCGCAAATAACAGCTCCGGTCGGTTCGGATTTTGGTTCACCGCGCATATCGGATCCTTCTGGCCCACAACGGTTTAATATAAAATTATATTTTATATGCTCCAGTATGTATTTATATGTGGACAGAGGAATGGAAGTTGTTGTTTGTACACTTAACACGCTTTAACCTCTTTCTCCTTCTCTCTTTTCCCAACAACAATTATTATTTGCAGCATTTGTTGTCCAGATTTTTATTTCGCATTGAATCTGATTAATTGAAAAACTTTGTTGCCCTGTTGTTGCTGTTCCCCGTTCTTGTTGGGCCATTCGTTTTCCCAGCCCGATGAGCGAGAGATGGCCATTTATTTGCCCGGCCAACCAGAAGCCATAAAGTGACGATTTGGAGCTTTGTCCCAGAGCAATAAGTTCGGTCACCGTCAATAAATCCCGTAACCTCACCATAAAAGAGAGATACCAGGCAACAAAGCAGCAACTACACAATTAGCATGTGGACTGAGATTGAGGATTTTATTTGTTTATTTGCTGCCCTTCAATATTTTCGTGTTTTTTGGGAAAGGACTACAAGCAGACTTTGGCGGCAATTTTACAACCTCAAAGGATCTCTACCTGACGACCGCGATTTAAAGGTTTACTAAATCTTAACTCTCGTTTTATGGCTTTTGGGATCGGTAACGGATATATTAGAATTGCACTTATTAAGTGGTTAAATAGAGATGATCTATTTTACTTTTCCTATCACCAAATTTTAAATCACTTTCGGTTTATTGTTATTGTAGACAATAAAAGAAATCGGGTTTTCTGTTGAAAATCGCACGTGTTTTTAATATTATTCCATAAACTCATAGATAAAATTATTGTGCATGGATTTTAATAAAGATAATTATGATACATATTTTATAGCTCAATTATTAACAGGTTTGAGACTTCAATGGTCAAATGAGTTTTTGGAATTCCATACGTGGTATTATGTATTTCTATTTTTAATATTTTTGTCAATATACAATTTGATGAAAATTAGAAAAGACAATTTTGTAAAATTTTATTGGGATTTGCAATTAAGGTGTTTTAATAATGTATTCATATAGATATTGTAAAAAGCGAATTTGTTTTTATAAGGAAATCAATGGATTTTAATTTTATTATAAATAGGAAGGTATGCAACAACTTAAAACAATACAATTCAATGTCAATAAATATTAAAATTTATTAGTAAAATTCATAAAAAATTTTAGTCTCTATTTGTATTCAAAATTAGTCACCAAAATCTGGTTTTTCAAAATCCTTAGACTTGTTCTTTGTGATCATTTATAT
The DNA here is from genome assembly GCA_001014945.1 of Clogmia albipunctata. Classification (NCBI taxonomy): domain Eukaryota; kingdom Metazoa; phylum Arthropoda; class Insecta; order Diptera; family Psychodidae; genus Clogmia; species Clogmia albipunctata. The sequence goes on from JXOV01004071.1 coordinate 8,441, forward strand.
TTGCAAAATTAATATACTTATTGGAAATCAGTATTACCCAAGTTTTTATATTTTAACGCGTAAACTTGTTATTTTTCTATTTATTTCGTTTCTTTTATGTTTTTTTAAACGTTTTAAACCTTTTCTTAAAATCGTTTTTTCTTTGGAATTTGCAAAATATAGCTCTTTATTCGTCAATTGAATTTGACTTTGGTTTATTCGACAAGTTTTAGTGTTCATAGTTTAAAGCATGATACGGACACTTATAAATAAAAATTTACAATTTATAATTTACATATTGTATTTTTATCAAACCTAATTTTTTTTATAATTTTGGAATATTTGATAAATCAACAACTATACATATATTTTTTTATCTTTAATTAAGTACAGACAGTTTAAAAATTATAAAAATCTGAAGACTTATGAAATTTATAACATTAATAATTCATATAATTTAAATTTTTATAATTGTTTCGATTATAATGAAATAATCCCAATAGTCTTTCTTACACTGAGATTTATTCTGAAATAATTGTCCAATCAATTTAAACGATGACAAAGTGTTAAATTTTGTTAATACAAGTCGCATTAGGAGCGAAATTCCTCCCATGTGATGTTCCCGTAATCGGGCTATTGCGAGGCGTGCGTGTCGGAGTTGCTCAAATTAGTCAATAAATCTCCCACTTAGCTCGTGCTATTAGTGTAAATAATCCAAGAAAATTAATAATGTCATGACGCCTGATGTTGTCAATGACGATGGCCTGTGATGTACCAGAAAAGAAACACCATCTTCCTATAATTTTGACATCGTTATCGTCACGTGTTCTCCCCCGTCTGCTCTCTGATGGACCCTTCTCCACTGCTATTCCGTGTTTGGGTGTGTGTCAGGCGTGATAAATGCTATTTCGGATCATCAGACCAGGATTGTTGTTGCACAAATTGCCATTCATCCCTGGCCCAGAGAACTGCAGTGTGGCTTTTTGGCCAAAAAATATCCAGGAAGGTGAAGGCGAGTGAGTGCAATTTTTGACAGAATGCCAATAATAAAAATGGACGTTCGTTACGGTTTCAGGTCAATTTCATATTTTACGGCATTTTTTACGAGCTCTAGTTGTTCTACTTTTTTTAATGTTTTTCCACACAAGCCACCAGGTATTTTCGACAGCCCGGTGACAAATTGCATCTCCATTGTGTTTTTTGGACGGGAAAAAGTGCCCTAAAGAAATGGCTTTATAGGTCTTTTTTGACCCAGTTTGGCGAAAAAACTAGAACCCAAAGCTCGTCGTAAACATAGTTTTTGCGAATCGTCATAAAAATAGAAACGTTGTTTTGCATCAAATTTGCATTGTTCCCGGCAATAAACCTAGAAAAAATTCCAATTTTACTTTGGAAATTGTAAAAAAATTAGGTTTTTGGACCATTTTTTAAATCGTTTTACATGCCATTATTGACGCAATTTTTTTATGAGCTCTACTTATTTTTTATGGGAGCATCCCTCAGTTCCAAGGTTGGGAGATGTTTGTTTTTTTATGACATATTTTTAGTCTCTCCCTGTCGATTTTTGGATAAGAAAATATGACGTTTATGAAACTATCATTAAATATGAATTATTGCTTCTCATCTGTGAACACGTGAACAGCCCTTACCATCCTTCTTTTGTATTTATTCGAGAAATAGAGAAATATTTGGGAAATGGATTCAAAAATTAAAAGTCTATTAATCATCTCTTTGAGTTTGAGAAAAGTCCTTCCATTCACTGACCCCAGTAAATGGGCTAAATTTAACCGATTATAACCGTTAAATAGCTCACTTTTCCATAAATCAACCCGGCTAAGTGACTTTGAATTTAAGTTGAAACACACAGAGAGGTTTCGAGGATCTTTTAAAATGCGGTCTCTGAAACTGAATGGCATCGTGCTCCACATTGGATNTTTTCTCTCTGTGTGTTTCGAGGAACTTTTCAAATGCGGTCTCAGAAACTGAATGGCATCGTGCTCCACATTGGATTCGGGTTGAAAATGGATTCAAGTGGCACTTCTTGTTCTCATCAGCGACATGCATCGTACCATGTCATTCACTAGGTTTTGTGTGTTGCCATAACACACGGCGGGACACCATAATCCAATTCATGGCAATTCAATCCAACACCCGTTCATTCTTGACAATTTTTCAAAATATTATAATGGAAACACAGTGCTTAGAGCTACGTCAGTTATGGCTTTATTAATCGTTAAACTAACACCAATTGAGAGTTTGGAAAAGTGTGTTATTTGAATATATTTTTGAAATTTTGAAGTCTACTTTTAAAAACTAATTGATTTTACACGTAGATCGACATATTATTGTAAAATATTTTTNAAAGTCTACTTTCAAAAACTTATTGATTTTACGCGTAGATCGACATATTATTGTAAAATATTTTTGAACTAACTACAATTCAATCCTTATTTGAGATCTAATTTCATTTGTAATTATTTCCTATTTTGATTTTTCGTATGTTTCAAGTGGTGTGAAAATTTTTCTCTCAATGACTTATAAGTAATTGTATATCACCACATGATAAGTCAAAGAAAAATTAAACTTCCCTTCCGTTCTCTTATAATCGCATCGCAACAATTTCCCATTGACTAGAGTTTAATTTCTTAATAGCATAATTGCTATTTACTCTGGGTTAAAGTGACGTCCTCAAAAAACACAATTTTTTCTTTCCAGAACATAAACACCAGCAGGAAGTCATTGTATTTGGGCTCGCCTTTGGAAAATGGATTCAAGTCCACATTTGGCACTGTTATGGAAGGCGAGTATTGTGNATTTCTTAATAGCATAATTGCTATTTACTCTGGGTTAAAGTGACGTCCTCAAAAAACACAATTTTTTCTTTCCAGAACATAAACACCAGCAGGAAGTCATTGTATTTGGGCTCGCCTTTGGAAAATGGATTCAAGTCCACATTTGGCACTGTTATGGAAGGCGAGTATTGTGAAAATGTTCAAAATGCGCTGCGGGACAGTTTTGTTCTGAATTGCCTCAAGTCCTTGCCTCTTTGTCATCGACCATCAATTAAGGAGATCGATCTGAATACATGAGCTGCATTTTTAAATGCATTTAAGACAGTTTCAATTGTAGATTGAAGAAGACTGTGAATGATGACCTGGAAGTGATCTAAATTATTTGTCGAATTCAAAATAAATAGGAGAGCCCACCATTAGAGATGATGACAGATACTTTTTGGTGGGTTTGATATTTTCCAAACATTTGGCCAAAATGGACAATTCATTCATGGTAATCGACAATTCAATTATATCAATAAATGGCCACACGGAAGTAATTGTATTTCCGAATTTTATAATTGCATTGTTGCTAAGTCAGACAAATAACTCTAGCATACAAATTGGAATCTATCCCGATCCTTTATCTGAATTTAATTTATTTTGAAAAGAATTTCAAGAACCTTTAGTAAAATTATTCACAATAGAATTTAATAATATTTACCATTTACTTAATTGAATATA
>JXOV01004080.1:0-88550 GCA_001014945.1 Clogmia albipunctata
CTATTTTATGCGCAAACATACATACAGTCTGTGGACAAAGTATTCGTTTTAAATAAGTCAGAGAAGTCGTAAAGCTCGATTTATGATTTATGTAGTTTGGATCATTTAAATGTATTTAGATATAGTTTTTTCAAAATACTTATCAAAATTCAATGTCTTTTAAAATTTGAATAGGAATTAAACATCAAAACCTATATTTTCAAGAGTTTTATCCGCTTGAGACGACAAAGCTGAATATTTTGCAAGCAGACGGTAATTACATTAAGATATATTTTCTGCAACTTGAATGAATCACTATGAAGTCGAATGGAAACAAAAAGTCGTAGACAGAAACATTGAAATGCAGATTAACGTGCATATTTCAACAGATTTCTAGACTCGAACTTACATATATCTATGCTCGGTTACAAACGGTATTTCTCAATCTGATGCAAATTCATTGTACTTTGTCATTCAATTTGGCAAACTGGCTGCTTTTGCACAAGGCCAAATACAGCAGCTACTTCACTGATGGGCAACATTATGCTACAGAAGCCACTGCGGAGAAGAGGATACCATAAAATAATCGCTGTAAAATTAATTTGAGAAAGAGAAAGAATGATTTGGAGTGGTTTTTGATTGCAAAAAGGTGGTGCCCTGCAGTTGGTGGAACTGGAATTCAAGTATGATGAGGAGGATGATTTCTTTGATGAATCTGAAGCACGGAACACCGGCAAAATGTGATAACAAGCAATCGAAATGATGGAAATCTGTATTGTAATTTGCATAACAAGTTCAGCATTACTCGCCAAATTAATGGAATTAATATGGTCCTTGACTTTTGGTCCACAATTTCCAGTAATTGTAATAATTAAAGAGATTCTGTGAAATGATTTTAATAATTTCGGTTTTAACGTAATGATGTTATAATTTTGTTCATTCGTTATTTTTCTTCAAATTAACAAACTACATTAAAATTTTAACAATTAAAATTATAATATTCTTAAAGTATTAAAATTACCTTTAAATTCCAATCTCACTGAAAAGCAGCAGAAAATTACATTCTAATAATTTTTTAATTATATGAATAAATTACAATTTTAAAGGGAGAGGATCTCGCGTGAATTGGATCCGGTCTCACCTCATCTCCTCCTCCTGTAATAAGCACGCAAGCAATTGGTAATTAAAGCCCAGTCTCCATGGCAGTAATCTTTGGCTGTGTATATTAAATTTAAATGTCGCCTTTGAAAATGAGAAATAGAAAGAGAGAGATGAAAGAAGTCTTGAGAGACATCTTGTTCTTGCCAGTTCTTCCTCTGTACAGTTTTTGCTATTATCTGGCTGTTAAATGTAATTACAACATCCGATTGTTATCAGCAGCGCTCAGATGAGAATTTTCAATCTGCTTTGATCTTGATGCTGATGGCAGAAATCTGCAATCAACCTGTTTTCCCACCACCTTTATTATACCCTATAGCAAACACAATAAATAATACCATTATCGTCTTATTGTTTGGCCTATAACATTAAAAATCATTTTAAAAGCAATTAAAAGTCTCGGCATTATTTTATTGGGGGGATAAATTGAAATGGAATTTACGATCGTTTTTATCTCTCTCTTCTAAAAAGATACACTTTTTACGAGTCAATTTACATTCCCATCCTGATAGAGTCGTTCCGAAATTGGTGACACAAAACACAGCCTCTAATGGCACTCATTTTGGGGTAAATGAAGAATTTCTTTTTTGGAGAATATCACTTTAAAGAGGCTTCTTTCGTCAAGTTTTTTTTTTTCGGGTAATATGAAAAACCACTTAACTTGACAGTGACAAAGAAGTAGTTAGTTGGCTCTCCATGTAGAAACGATCGATCTATTTTTGTCGCTGAGAATAACTTGTTAAAATCAATCAATTACAGGTAATTGCAAAATATATTTAATTTACACCTGTTTAACAGGAAACTGCAATTCCGTTGAGGAGCAAGAAATAACAAGCCCTTGAACTTTTACTAAATTCTTCTCTTTTCTACAATTTAATTCTCTACTTCAAGTGGTTAAATATTATTTTAGTTATCGAGTAAAGAGCCTCATTCTTGTTCAGGTCTTTTTTATTTGGTTCAATGTCTGGAAGACATAATAAGGAAACACTTAAAACTATAGACCCGGTTCTCGATAAGGCCTAACAAAAGGAAAAAGTAATAAAACAAACAAATTAAAGACAATATTTATTTATGGCCATGATAATGAAGAATGATGCTTTAAGGAGCTATCTTTTTTGCCTTCTATTCCTATTTTTTACATACCACAAAATATCAATGAATATGGCACGAGATGGGTGTTTTTTCTGTGTGGTTCTTCGGTGAAGGAAACATCTGTCTTTTGATGGTGTTTGTTGAACAAGATACACAATTGCTGCTGTTTTGTTTACCATTTCATATGGTAACTTTCCTTTGTTATTGTTGTCATCTGTTGGTTCAAGCCATCAGAAAGGAAATGTATTTTAATTCCATCTCTCTCTATCTCTCGTACAATTTTTCTGAATAAAAAAAAGAAGAAAAAATATTGTCAGACAAGTGTGAATGCAAATAGAGACGAGAGAAACATGCATATCTCCTCTATGAAAATCCAGACCACTCTTGGAGAACGCCGATTTATGAATGGGGGGACTGGGGAGCACTTTCCTGGCTGGTAGACATGGTGCCAAAGAGCAATCTACACAATGTTCCTCTCTTCTCCTTTTTTGTATGTAAAATATGATAATATTAAAAGTTTATAATAGACACACAAAAACGCATTGTTTGACTTGCTTTTAGTGTCTGCGGTTTCCATCCAAATAGATGTGACTCTGCCTCTGTCTGGTGGCTGGTTTCTAGTCTGGTTTGTTCGTTTTAACCAGGATATGCGAATAAAGAATCGGAAAAATGGTGGAACAGGAAAACCAGAGAGAATGTTGGCAAAACCGGAAGCCAGTGGTCGGCATAGGTGTCTGGCTGTTGAGATTTGGAATTGGGTGCAAAAAGTTAAATACTAAATCAAAGGTTAATGAGAAGAGAGAGATAAAGCCAGTGCAATAGAAAGGGCAAAAAATTCCCGACTTCCTTATTTAATATTTGAGGAATTCATATATTCAGAGATTTTTTGTCAGTGCTTGATTTTCATTTGTAAGCAAATTTTTAATAATTAATTTTGAGTTAATTAAAAATTTAATTCAATTAATTTCAATTAAATGAAGGAAAATGTGATTTTTGAAATAAGTTTTCAACAGTAGATAATTGATTCCTGATTTTATGTCTTTTATTAAAAATTATGATATTAAATCATATTGTTTATTTAATAAGGATGAAAGAAGTCCTGAACACCATAATTAAATCCCAAAAATTAGTAGCTCAATTGAAACAAATTAGCATGTCACATTATTTAATAATTATGTCCATTAATAATGAAATTTCATCTGTGTGATCATTTTTCATTTCCACTTTTATGACAGATAATTTTCGGAATCTGTCCTACCAATTAGTGTGAAACGCCTTCGGATCCGTTTCTTCGGAAGAGATCCCCAGAGGCTGTAAATCGGTCCAATTCACTTCAAATTGATCGTAAAATTGTCGCACCGTCTGAAATAAACATGTGACACCAACTGCATTTCTCCATGCTTCTGATCCAGATCCAAATGTTGGCCTGGAGGAGCAGCAGTAGCAACCGAGGGTGGACAATAATCGGAATGAAGCAGTTGGCTGGAGAGAGAGACTCGTTCGTCTTTAAATCTGCTTTCGACGAATCGTGTTCTGTCTGAGTAAATTTGTTAAAATTATCTTGTGCAGTTTTGCTGCTGTTTCAGATGCTCTTAATTGAGCATGACATCCATCCATCCGCTTTCCATCCTCCTCCCTTCTCCACTCCACTTCGAACACAACGTTTAATTACAAACAGATCTGACAACAATTTTTGTTACAATTTGTCTAATTTATATGTTTGTTTTGACGACAAGAGTTTATCACATCTCCGTAGTTCACAATTAGACGGTAATTTGACGAAATATTCAAATTATAGTTTGTAGACTTTTGGAGACAAGATCTACCCAATTCGAGTCAATAGTATAAAATTGCCAACTTCATGAAAGACTTGCAATTAAATGAAAAATTGTCGGACTTCTTCTCTTCGGCTTGCTTCAAGTTGATAATTTTAATTAAAGTCTTGACGATGACAAGAAATTAATTAATAATTGCATCCCGCCTTTAATTCTGCTGGTGTTCTCTGTGCCTGTTTCGACTAGCTAATGATTCCTATCAATGCAATTACTCTCCTAGAATCGATCAAATGTTTACCGTTTCAACAGTTTTATAAGGTTGTCGCAATCAAACTGGTTATATAAGATTCATCATTAGGCTTTTTCTTGATAAGGAATCACTTTAATAACATTATTACAATTTTCCATTAACTCTTGATGGCATATTTCATTTTTGTTTTATATGTTCCTGGTACAACATTCGATCTTAAATATTTTATAGCTTTTCAATTAAAAGCCATTTAAATGTCTGCCTATTCAAGAAACCCTTTAAAGATTTGGTAGTTATATTTTTAATAAAAAAAGGCTTACGAGTCTTGTCGTTTACTTTCTTAATTGTCTGAAGATTAAATTCCTCAACTTGTTCAAAAATTGCAATTAATTTTTATAAAAAACAATAATTCAATTAGTATTTAAACGTTTTTTTTTAACCATATACGTATTTAAATGGTTCTTTTTTTAAATTTCATTACCAATTTGTAAACCAACTTAAAAATTCTGAGCATATGTTGTTTAAAATTAAATGCCTTTAAAGAGGTCTTTAACAAAAGGGTTTCATTGCATTATTGTATGTTTAAAAGATGTTAACAGAGGGTAAACTAAAATATGCAATAACAAATAAATTGATGACAAAAGACATCGTAAAATCGGTTGTCAATAATATGACAGACATGCCATTTTTCCCTCTGTTATATCTCCTCCATTACCTGTCCCTTCTCCGGTTGCTCTTCCCGGGCATTAGTATGGTACAAATAATATGGTGATGATAAATAATTATGAGTTGAATTCCACGTCCAAGAGACTCACAAGTTATGAAAATAATAACAAAACTAATAATAATGCAGCACATCTCTTCTTCTGGCCGGTGAAATTAAAGACTAAAAAGAGGCAGGCCAGAAGAAGACGACAAACAAGAAGAGGAGGAAGGAGTCGAGTCTGTGGACAACAATGATGATGGCTGAGCAAAACGAGCACAGGCGGGCAAACAAGAGACAGATGAATTATTTTAATTACGAAAATAACCGACAGACGTGACATGTGTAATAGTTTTATCATCTCGGGGAAAAATGTAATATGGAAACGGTTCATGTATCTGGGATCAATGGGATTGAAGAGTCGTTCTTTCTTGTTTGCTGTTCTGATGTGCGGTTTGGTTTTTGAAAGCAGAATAAAAAAGCCTCTCTTTGTCAACCGAATATTGACTGAATTGACCCTTATCCACTTCACAGTCTGACAAGAAGAGAGAGATTTTTTGTACTTCCCCCCCTTTGATGTCTTTCGGCTCTATAAATGTGTCAAATTTGTCTCCAGTTTTGCGATTAATTTAATTATTATTACGTCACATCCACCCGAAGGAGACACCACATCAAAAATGAACACCATGTTTCTTCACACCAAATTAATTTATTAGGGAAACTTTAATATAAACCACATGCAAATGAGCACTGATAATGCTTTAATTTAATTAAAGCCGAAATGGAAGTGTGAATTTTCGGTGTAAATGATTTAATAACTTTTAAAGTTTGCCTAAATGTGCAACGAATAAATTTGGCATAACCGGTTTGTAGCGAAACGGTTCGTTGAATTGAAATTATTATTTCCTGCAATTGACAATTCTTTAGAATTTACCTTTAATTTATAGTCAAATGTAATAAAGGTAAACATCAGCCCTTTTTGACTTGTAATAAATTGTGTCACATTTGAAATCACAAAGGTTAAAGACCTGTCCATTTTTGAATACACTTTATAGAATTATTCCCTTGGAGACTTGTGTCTCTTAAATTTCAAATCAAAGAAGATGGTCCAGACAATGGCTGTTCATTAGTCATCTGGCTGGTAATCTTGAAATATCCGTCAGACGTCACCGCGATAAGTCCCCAAGTTGAGTGATGTCTGCTCCTGGCAATACGTATTTGTCATTAGCCCGAGAAGTCTCTGGACCAGATAAATAATGCGTTTCCCTTGTCTTCTTCTCCGGTGTCATTATAGGCAATCCCATCTTTTTCCTCTTATTTCTGCTTTATCTTCTTCCACCTGAATTTTCTAAACTTGAACTTAGTTGACTGTAATTGACGGTAATTTGGACCGGACACTTGGTAAAAGCCACCCAGCATTTCTGTTTCTTTAGAAAATACCTGCTGTCACCTTCATTCATATTCAGAATAATTTCTGTATGGAATTTATTGTTATTTTTGATAAATCGTAAAATGTGTTTCATTGTTAATAAATGTCTCGTTTGTGATGCCCGTTTAATAGTCATTTTCGTGACATTACGTCTTTAGGACATAATGTCACTCAAATGCACACTTTTAGTTTCTTCTGTCTCTCTTTTTCATTTTCTTTGGGGAATAATTAGATGTAATCGGGAAGGAAATATTAAGTATTTTAAAAAGAATATTTCGTGACTTTGTCGTGAAAAAGATGAAGAAATTTGTGAACAGTTAAAAAAAGAGAGGAAACAGTGTTACCATTGGGTGTCTGATTGACGTCAAAAATTCACGTCAAGAGGCGACAACTTTGGCTCAGTTCATTTCGGACCCCTTGACAAAATACAATCATCTCTCAACTGTGAAATGGTCATTATAATCTCGTTAGAGAGGAATTAGTGACTCTCTTTAAGTAATTCTTTGCAGTTGGGATTTCAAAGAGCCAACACGAACAAACAAGGTTGCCGACAGCTTTTTAGTTTTGAATTGAGGTCCCAGTGTTTTTTTTGTTATCTTCTCTCTCTCCAAACTGTTAAAAACCGTCAACGGGGAAAAAGTTAAACAGCATATTTAGTGAGAGAGAAGACAATGGCATGAGTGGAAGAGGCCTGAGGAGGTTTTTGAAATTGGTATACAAGTTTGATGGTCTCTTTTTGACAACTCTTCGAGATTCGTGACAAAAACATTATTCCGAAAAAAAATCCCTGCAAACTGTTTTCAAATTCATGTTTTCATTTCGCAACTCCCAACTTTAGACACTTTTGCCCGAGGGTTGGTAGTAAGTTAACTAAAAAGAGTCATGCCATTCTCTGGTACTGTTGCTGCTGCTGTTTCTGATTGTTGATGCTGCTTCTCGTCAAGAACCTGTTCGCCTCTCTCGCGAGCGTTTGCAACTTTTTGCAATTTATACTTTTGTTGGAATCAGTTTTTAGACTGTCCCTTGCAGACAACAAGTTTGTGAATTGTTCAGAGAGTTGAAAGATGATAGATTCCACTCCCCTTTTTCACCTTGGTCTCCCTCAAAGTGATTAATTTCCATTGGACTATCAAGGATGGAATTGATGTCAATAAAGAGATGGGGTTTAATTAACCGAAGAAGCCGTTTGAAAATGCAGTTTTAATGAAAGGTCAAGACCGATTATGATTTATCGACGTCCCTAGACTGGTGATTAATGGCTGAAGATGATAAATTCCTCAAGTTGGAAACTAGTTTTAGTCACACCATTAAGAAGATTGCAATATGCAAATTGACTAAATAATATTTTTATTTTACTCGTACATGAAACCGCAATAACTCGAATTCAAATAAGATTTAATTTAATTTCAAAACACTACAAACGGAATAATACTCTTACCAAGATTATGGTTTACTACGGGCTCAGTCCGAAAATCCGCTCACTGTTTTTTTGTCTTTGTATTTTCTATAGTCCTGTGCAAAAATATTTAAAATAATTCCCTTTTCGTTGGGCTGAAACGTACACATTAATGAAAATTAAAAACATTCAGTTTGTACAAGCCCCTAAAAAGCCGCAAAAAGGACGAATGCGAAAAAAGAGTGGAGAAAGAAAGCTTTCAGACGTAAAGCTGCTGCTGCTGCTACTACTGCTGCTTCTGGCTGCTAAGGGAGGATTGTGGAATGGGTTTCAATGTTCTGAATATGAAAATTAAATTTGCTCCACTACTTGGCTTTGTGTATGTGTATGGATATGTGTGTGTGGGAGCCATCATCATTGTGCGATTTCCTGGGAGAAAATATTTAAATTTCAGACCATTAAAATGCCATTTTTCTTTCTCTGGCCTGGACAATTTTAATTTGCAATTTGTGCCCACTGGTACTCGAGCCGACGAGACTATGGAACCACCATCAAAGCTAAGCCGTGTTCTATTTTTAGTTTTATGTGTACCATTTTACAACATACGGTTTTATTTTAATTAAACGAGGATTAGATTGGCCTATTAAAGCTCTACGACTTGGTTTAATTACTTTTTAAGGGTTTTTTTAAAATTATTTTATCTTGAAAAGTCTTCGTCTAACTTTTGCGTTTAAGTTTGAGTTTTTAAAATACGTCTAGAAACCTTTACAACAATTAATTGTAAAGATTGAACATTTCTCTTTAAACTTTGTAAAATCCTCTTACAACTTTTTCAACTCGTCTTTCAACTTGTAAATGTCAAGGCAAAAACATATCCTCTTTATGTAAACGTATTCGTATAAGAATCCTTATGCAGTTTTAATTAAATAATTTTCTCCCCAATCTATGGAACTGGAAACTAAACCACTTAAACTGCTTCTGCAGTGCAACATAGTTTCGCTCTCATCTTCTTCTGCCTTCTCGCCAGCCAAAGCCGCCCAAGAGCGCCCGAGTATCTCGTTATAGCGACAGTCCTAAGGGTATATGGAAACACTAATGCTTTATTGAATTATTCTCATAGAACTTCCAGGGATTTCGTCCCACATTTATATATTTTCTCTTCTCATCCTGGCTCGTCGTAATTCGCTCCCAACTTAATATCCCCAGCATTAAACCCATCCTATTCCTGTCTGGACATGGTAGTAGTCTCCATGTATGTTTGCGTCTAAGGAATAGGGAAAAGTATGTAACGTGGAATTGAGGAAAAATATAAATTACACGTTTCATAGTAAGCCATTTCCGAGAAGTCTTTGACACCAACAAAATTCGTAATTCCCCAGTGTTCTTAAGGAATACTTTTTCCTCGTGTCTCTTCCATTTTAATTGGAATGTTTAAGTCTCGGGTTTAGTTGGACAAATTTTCAACAGATTACCAATTTGCCTTTAGAAGGAGAATTCCATTTAATTGTCTTTTAAATTTTTCTTTTAATGACTTTTTACTTTAAAAACCTTAATCCTATTTAAGATGAGTTTTCGTTTCTTGAAAGACTTCTATATAATTTTAAATTATACATTTTAATTTAAAGTGATTTCCAGTTAATTTTACCAATAATTTTTGTCTACTTAATTCATATCTTCAAGAAAATTGAAGATCAGCAGGAAGCTCAGAATTAATTACACGTTGATGTCCAGACGATTTTATCAGCGGAAATCGGCAATGTTTGAGTTTCGCAAATTTTGCTTATTTTATCAGTTTCTTTTCTTTATCAGGTTTCTTGGTAGTCATCTTTTTTGTAAGACCACCCTTGATTTGTTTATGTTTACTTATTTATTTGCAATTTTAAATATTTAAAAGATTATCACATTTTGCCAAATGAGATATTAAATTCTGATATTAAATTTGTATCAAGGCTTTAAAGTTAATTCCAAATAATTGACTATTGTCCAATAACTCCCCAATTGTGATTAGTTTCGTTTTTGTGTAGAGTAAATTTTTATTTAAAATCCATATGTTGAATTCAAATTCTCTCTCTGTGGAATTCAATAGTATTGGGTGCAAAATTCACCAAATTCCATTAGAGTTTTTATCTATTCCCAACTATATCCAATGTCCTATAGTGTGTGCAAGTTATTGCAAAAACTGCAATAAATTTCGGACATGGATTTCCTAGAAAAACTACAAAGCCAAATAATAATGAAAACAATCCGAGTTGGTTGAATAAAGGCTAATAAAATTCAGCTTCAAACGAAGATTTATAATTGAATGTGCTCTAGCAAATGTATTTGGACAGTTTTAATTACATTTAACAAAATTGGAATTAGTTAGAATTGATAATCATGACGATGACATGTTTCAGTCTAGTTTGCAATAGAGATGTAAAAATGGAAAATAAATTACCTGTGTTTTTTAGATTTTTTGCAAAAAAAATTATATAGAGTAATTTTGTTTAGGAATTTTCTTGTTTAACTCGTTATTTAAATTCTGAATTGATTCAAATTTAGATATAAAAAAGCAGATATAATTTTGTCATCATATATTATTTACAATTTTCGTGGACAAAGATACAAAATGGATATGATTCTCGTTTTTGTCGCAAAACGTATTCGACTGGGGGTGGTCATTTTTCCAATTTACTTTTTGCCGCTCTGCCCTTAAAACAAACCGAGTCTCGCACAAATCGAATCCAGCAGCCAGGCAGCAGTGAGGTGGAATCGCCTGGACTACGGTCGTCGTCTGATTTATGAACCCATCATCCTGCTTCGGCCCGGAAGCGAGACGCGCCTGGAACTCATTACCATTTGGGGAAGGGAGTAAACGAGGGAAGGAAAAAGAGCAGGAGAAGCCTGAAACACAATCGGTCCAAATACGGTTGTCTGGCTGATAATACTTTTAATTAATCATGCCGTGAACAGGAACAGCTATACAACAACACACAGCAGCAAGCACATGTAGAACGCTTGGTAATGCCCATTTTTATGGATGATACGCGCGCCGGACTTTATCAGCAGTGTTTGATGCGACCTGGCCGCCACTTTGGCAGCAGCCCCACCAGAAAATCGGTGGTGGCGAGAGGGAGCAGGGGGATGCTTTTTCCGTGGCTTGCCCCATAAATTACCTTTTATTATCGCTACATTTATGGGCATATACAACATTAGTTTGGTAGTCGTGCGCATTTTTGGCAAAACAAAATTTACAATAATATCGCCTTTTATTTATGAATTTATTTGCACTGTCCAGGGTGGGTGAATTAATGGCTTAATTTTCCGGCGATTTGTTCAGTTTGAACAGAAATAGAGGATAGGGGTTGTGCTACAAGGCAATTATTTCCTACAACATGGGAGAGATATCTTTTTGGAATTTTAAAAGTAGGGATTCATAAAATATCTATAAAAACTAATTACTTGTTTTTATTTGTTCAAGTATTTTTTATTTTTCCTATTCTCAGAATGACTAAAAAATTAAATTTCTACATTAAACACAACAAAAAGAAAATTAAGAGCATAATACTTCTGAAATCTCTTCTCATAAAAAGTCATCATGATTCTCTTATAAAAAAGAAATTCGTTCTTATCAAATTGATTTCCTTCATTCACCTTTAAATTGGTGTTCTCTTAATTTTAATAGGTAATTCTACAGACAACTGTATTTCTTTTATTTCATCCGCATGCCTGGAGGCTTTATCGATTAAGTGATTTAAAAACCGTTTGTGCATTTTAACGTTATGAAATTCTCTCTCTAAAAACCTGAGCGCAGAAAAAAATAACACTTAAAATTTGCAAATTGATTGTCACCGGCGACGTCGTCGTCGTTCCCACAGTTCGGTGAGACTTGTCGTAAACTTGATTTCTTTATTGTCCAAGCGATCATAATGTCCCAGCATTCAGCATTGTTTGGTTAGCAGAAATTGCCTGACAGACGCCCACTCCTTCTCTCTTATAGCCAGCAGCTAGAGATAGACGGAAAATTCGAGTGTACAGTGTCTATCTAATCTGAATGACACTAATATTTATTATTTGTGGAGCTACCGAATTATGAATTCACATTCTCACACAACTCATTTGGGTACCTTTCATGAAAATTATTGTTCGTTTGCTATTTCCATAAGAAATATAATTGTGAAAGTAAGGAAAATAAAAGAGATATTGCTGATTTTTAGATCATCTATTAATTTAATGCCTGCATTCCATAATTAATTTATTTTTTTATACACTTTGCTATCTATAGCTAAGGCCATTTTGAATTAGGAAATTAATTTACATTTGAACATTTAAAAGGAAAGGAACATTTCTTCAAAAATATTTTATTTTATATTTAAGGAATTAGTTGATAGAAAGAATAACGATTTAACACCGCAAATGAATTACAACTTGTAAAAACGATAAACCTAAAAGTAAGCTTTTGTATTCCGCCTGGTAGGTCTGGCTATCTGCGTATAGTTGGGTGGAATTGGAGGAGCAGTGAAATAGTCCAAAAAGTCATGAGTCACGTTGGTCAAATTGGAATTTGCGGACGCGCAATCTCATGGCCCAGATGACATAGTTTCGCACGAAATGTGGCTCTCTTTGAAAGTGGCCTCTAATTGGGAAATTGGTGACCCAGGTTGTGATCTCCTTCATCATCATCATCGTTGTCACACACAGAGAAGCTCCAAATTCGGACTCGTTCAACTGAAAATGCAGTTGACCTGGGCCACCGATTTTAATCTAGTAACGCTCTGTCATGTAATTTGGCCATTAGACTTGAAACAAATGAATAATTAAATTCAATTGGACCAGACTTTTGTTGCCTGGTTCAACCTTAATTTATGTATTATTCACTGGGACAGAGAGAGTATATGTGTTGTTGTTTTAAGGAGTGTCATTAAAATGAATGACTGATTCTGTTTTTCCTACCAAAACGACACAACCAATTCGATCGACAAGCAGCGCTCTATGAAAATAGGTCTACAAAAGTGGAATTTAATTAAAAGGCTGTTTTGTTTTTACCTTCTTTGGTTTATGGACCAGAACCACATGCAGAGCGCTCTTCACCTGTAGGCCTGTACACTATAAACATGACGACGGCTTTCATAGTTTTGTGCACACCTGAAATTGCCCTAAAGGATTAATTAACACTATTCTAAATACACTACCATGCAAAAGTAATGGGGCACTTGCAATTGTTTTCCATTAAATCTGTATTGTATGAAAGTTAGTTCAATTTGATTATTCTTTAAGAAATGATATTGGTTTTTATGATATTTTAGACTGTTTGTCTATTTAAGTAAAAATATAACATATTTTTATTGAAAGCAGTTGTATAAAAAAAATTCCCTTTCAATTCCTGTAAGAAACATGGGGAGTCTAAACCTCAACCAACGGACTTAGACTTTCAATGACTATTTGTTTTCAGTGTATTATTACTCAATAAATAGCACCTAGACCAGTTGAAAAAGGACCCAGTCAATCCTACCCGTCCAGGGATCGAACCCATGGCCTGTGAGGAGGTAGACGGATGCGTTAACATATTGGCTATGAGGCGGGAAATCAATTATATAATAAATAAAAAATTAAATGTTAATATTACCAAAACCTTCTTAAACTAACATTTAGAACTATTGATTTTTTATTGGCATTTTGTACAAATTCAATTACTGCTTTCAATAAGTTCATATAAGTTAATTATAAGAGGTTTTTATTATTTTTGTTATATAATTAATTTTAATTTTACGTAATTTATTAATATTACTTAATTATAAGATATTTTTTCTCATCTTGTTATGTGATTAATATCTCAAAATGAAATTTTTAAAAAATCGAAGTTTCGTAATACTTTTGCACTGTAGTGTACATATAAGTACACAATACATGAAACGCTTGTTTATATGTCCCCCGATTCAGAAACACTTTCCCTGGCACATCCAGTTTTCCCGCTCACTTTGGCGGATAATTGGCTCTGAGCTTATATTATTAATTGCTCGGTTTGGGTTTGGAAATTTCACGCTATTTTAATTACCCCAAGTGCAACTCCAGAATGCAATAATATTCTGATGACGGCGACGGTGGTGGTAATAAATTTCACCTTGTGCCGCCTTTCCACTCTCTTTTGTATGGAGTTTAAATCCGAGAAACACCACCACTGCTGCTGATGATGATGATGACGACGACGAGAACTCTTTAACATTAATGCTAAATTATTAATGGGCCCCCACTCTCTTGTGGTCGTTTCCCTTAATGTACCATAACATAAAGAAATTACGTTAAATAATTAACGTTTTCTGGACGGCTTCACTTGAAGAATACTTATTCAAATCTCGTGGAGCAATTGTCTGTAACATAAAGCGTGACCTACATAATGAGCTATTTTACAAACCCCACTATCAGCAAATGAAATGTGCTCCAGCCCGATGATTAAATAATGAGAGAGAGATTTGCATTTTAAATATATATTATTTCCATTGCACTTTGGTAATTACTTTTTATTTGCTTTCTGTTTAAATCATAAATATTTGAGGTAAAACAATAAAAATTCAAATTAGGAAAATGCACAATATAATAAAAAATGGTATTTAAAGTCATTTCAATAGAACAAAAATAGCTCTTATAAGAATTCAACTTAATTTCTAATATTTCATCACTTCAATATTCATCTTCTTCAAATTAACTAAACAAAAAATCATATCATTATGTGTTTAATCAAATGACTCATAGTGTAATTACAAGTAATGACATTCATCTGTTTTTCCTTAATTTTATAGCTTAAGTAAGTGATATAATTCCCATGATCACATTATTTTTATATTATTTTCCGCTATTAAACTAAGTCCCGTTTCAAAATCAGCCAATTAAATAATTAAAGAGACTCCATCAAAAGTCTATTAAATAGTGAATTTTGTGCTCGAGCAAAATATTCGTCGGCAAAATAAATGAAATGTGAGACAGACAGTAAGTTGTCTGAGGAATTGGTGAAGGTGAAGCCCCTGAAGCAAGGCAATTGGAAAGTAGGCTCAGTTCATTATTGTTTCATGGTGCTAAGTGGCAATAATTCTTCCTTACCTCAAGCTGTCGCACGATAACCGCAAAAACTTCCTCTTTGCTCATTCTCTATATCTCTCCTCTATGGTTCACTCTTCGCTTTTTCCCTGGCCTCTGTGCAAATCGCAGCTGCAGCCGATCTCGGTTACTGCGGTTTCGGTGAATCAGGCGATTATCATCTGGATATCCGTAACAATTGCCTTCCTCTTTTATCGTTTAATTTT
This sequence comes from Clogmia albipunctata, assembly GCA_001014945.1. NCBI lineage: Eukaryota > Metazoa > Arthropoda > Insecta > Diptera > Psychodidae > Clogmia > Clogmia albipunctata. Next base: position 15,060 of record JXOV01004080.1, read on the forward strand.
GTTGTAATAATAAATAGGGGATATTCTCGGAGCTTTAGGCAGATTTTGTCAAAATGTAATTCCGCAAGTTTGTTGCAAATTACCACAATTATATTAGTTATGCCGAAATCTCCTTAAGGTGTCTTGTGCTTTTAAGTAGCCTTTATACAAATCAACAATAAAAAAGAAGATTTAAAGCTTGGTTTTAACACTATGGTTTCTGACAACTCCAGTACAACAAATATATAAAAAAAACATGTATTAATAATGTTTTCCGACCGTGATGCATACAAAATTGTTAGCATTGTCTTTTAAATTATTGAAGAAATCTTCAAAAACTATTGTAAATAGAAGTTTTCTTATGTCTGTAGGCATATTTTCTAGAAGTATAATTTAATTGCTTGAGACAACAGAACGTTTGAAAGTCTCTGGACTGGGAAATTGGTGAGCTGATGAGCCAGTCAACATTGTTATTGAATTTTATCAATTTCACAATGACGGCGGCAGAGACGGGATTTCGAAATGGTTTATCTGGTGTTCATTTGAAGTCACGTCTCGCGCGCCACAATCCCAAGCTTCATTGACTGCTCAGTTCTCGAGTTCTCGGTGGAAGAGGAGCATTTGCTCAACTGGCTCTGGCATGGAGGATGCCGATGGCCGTGTTTAACTTGACTTTATTCTCTCCCTCTTGCTGTGTGTGTGTCTCTCACTTTGCTTGATAAACTTGTACATATCGAGATCTAGATTATTTCGTTTTATACCCTGGGTAGCTCATCGTTCACGTTGGAATGTAATAAAATTATCATCACGTTGATAAATATTTAAATAAAATCAAAGCTTTTATAGGTATCTCTCGTTCCCATTCTGCCTGGCGTCATTTTATTAAGTATGATGATGGAGAAATCGAGTTCTTGTAACTTTGTTATTTAATTTATAAATATATGTATGTATAAATATTTAGGCCTACCAAAGAGAGAAGGAAAGAGAAAGACGAACGATGCCTTTGAGAATCTGTAGCCAATCAGGCGATAAATCAGATTAGACTAATTTAATGACGGTGTTACGCTTCAGTTACGTGCGATAAAGTGATAAGTTTTTCTTGTTGGCTCCAAATAAATAATCCGACAGGCGTTGTATTAGATGGAAACAGAAAAACTAAATTAAATTAATTTCTGTTTTGAGTAAAATGTATAACTTAAAATTGTAATGATCGAAAAGACAAGCAATTTCAATTAACCAAATATTTCTTCAATTCTAGGATCGCCATGTGAAGAAGCACAGCATGGATGGGGAGCCAGTAGTCGATCCGTCACAAGACTACTTCCTTCTGCTCGGATACGAGAATGCAACACACACTGTATTGAGGTTTAAAAGGAAACTCGATACTTGTGATTCCAGCCATGATATTGCGATCACGGTGAGTTATCTTCTTATTACAAAAAAACATTTCTTTTATTTTCAATTAGACTTAGTTATAGAAGTAAATTTAATTTACATGTATTGAATATACATTTTTTTTATAATATATTACGTTATTTATTTGAAAGTTTAACAAACATAGTGAAATTATTAAAAACTTAAATGCAGAACCTTAGTTCCACAATTTAATGAAAACATCTACCTTATAAATTGCATAAATACAAATTTAATATGATATTCATTATTAGAACAATATTAAAATAAAATATTTGTCAAATACGTATTGATTAGTGGGCTCAAAATTCGTTCAAGTATTATAGCCCTTATTCATGTATGTACGAAAACGTGCCACAAGGTGTATAGTGGACAACCCTTCCACGTATTCGCCATAGCTCTCCCTGCCTACCATCACTTCTGACCCTAACTAATTTGTTGCTATCGATATAGTAATTTCTTTAAATAATCTGAGAAGAGTGGTTGGGAAAGGGTTAAGTTTTTTTAACCCGCCATTCAGCACTACACACTAGGGCAGTATAGGTTTGGCCACTTTAAAAGGGGTTTGTTATTAGTTATAGGTACTGTTAGCTTGAACTGTTAGTTAAATACATTTAAATTAAAAAAAAGCAACTGATAAGCATTTCTTAATTTAAAAGCATTTTAACAGAATAATTTAAATTTGTATTATATATTTAAACTATATTTAAAAAACTTTGGCAATAATAAATAACCGAGGTATATTCCAGTTATTAAATTTATTTGCGAATAGTTTGCATATATCTATTGTCTTAAATATTAGTTTTATAATTAATACTATAAATGATACTATTTTTTCTATTATGTTTTTTTAAATAAGATTTCCTTGACTTTAGTAAAATGTTACTTAAATTATTTTTTTTAATAAAAACTTCCGTGTTGTAAAGTAACCCACTTCAAAATTAGACATTTATTCTTCTCAATACAAAATCCATATTAACATTTGAATCGTTTTGATACCCAAATTTGTCGTATATAATAATGCTAAAAAATCACCACCATTCAAATCGATATCCATACCTCAATCGTCGAATTCATAAAAGGCTGAGAGAGTTGATGGTGAGTTTTTCGTCTGATTAAGCACACTGACAAATTACGGACATTTCGCAAATGTGCACTTGACAACTGATGACGGTAAAAGGGTGGAACCATGGAGCTGGTAAAAGTCGTCATGTCCAGAGAGTGATCGATATTTTTGCATAATGGCTTGAGAAAGACAGTGAGTCGCTTTTTGATCACTTCTGTGTTCAGTCCTCCATTCCAGTTCGTTGGTTTCAGTTTTAGTCGCTCTCTTTCTCTGTATTCCTCCCTGTCCAACCTTTTTCCAGCACAAATAATCGTCATCATATCATGTCCATTTGCCCATGCTCCATTCAACATATTTACAGGCAATCGGGTGAAGTAGTGAAACTCATTTAATTGAATTGCAATTCCAAAAAGCAGGGCAAAAACAAAGACAGGCGAACATTTAAGAGGATTATAAACGGATTACCATTCATTGCCAATCGAATTGGCACAACTTGTAGAAGAGGAGGAGACTTGAGTTTCGGAATTTCGGCTGTTCTATTATATGGGTGCAATCAGTGTAGTAATTTTCAGAGTGGCTTTGACAGAATAAACAAGTGCATTTCGCAAGCTTTAGAAAATTCCTTTGATGTGAAAATTATTTTGGAAAACTACTTTTCCTCTAAGGAGGTAAAATTCAATATTTTGGTACATTTTTATAATTCCTTAAGATTGTAAGATTTCAAAAATATACTTAACATTTAGAAAGACTCACTACATTGATTTATAAGGAATGAGAACAATTATTAGGAATTAAAAAAAATTTAAATTCTTTGAAAATATAATTTAGGCATTATATTGGTTAAGCAAACATTAAACACGGATTACATAATTCTATTTTAAAACTCAAAAAGGCAAATTATGTATTTTAATAAATTCTTTAAATCTTTGAAAATCCTTGCCAAAGATTTGTTTAAACCCGGTTTTAAGGATTTGTAAGACAAACAGTAAAAGGTCATGATAATAAATTCTGCGAAAATGATTCATTGCAAAGCCAAATTTAATTTTGATGCTTTGAAAGTCAATACTGGCTTGCGGCTATTTTAAAATGAACTCTTGATAGACAATAAATTACCCGTCTTTAGAGCAGCCAGCACCACAACCAGATGTGGGGATAATTTAGATGCGGTTTAGGTCTTGCTCTTCTTTCTCGTGGATTTCTGTTATCATTCCACGAAACTCATTATCCGAACGCTGTAATTGAACGAAAATTTATGAGCATTTCCTTGTCTCTAACTCCCTGTACCCTAGGATTGAGCTCTTGACAAAAGCCGAGACTAAACTCCCACCTGTTCTTCTTCAACAACTAAAGCCTCTCTAAGCGCGCGCCTGGTGATGAGTATTTCTCTGGTTTTGCGTTAATGAGATTTGGTTTTATTATGACGACAACGATGTGATTTATTGCGAAATATGTTGGGTATAATATTAAGTACCAAGTGTTGGAATTTATTAGATAAATGTAGGAGTTTTTTCTAATGTATATTCAGGCTTTTAATAAGATCTAGAACAATTCCTATAAAACTGTCAAATCAATTTAGAGCAGAGTAATTTTCTAGAAAATTATCACATGATTTATAGTTGGAATATGAAAATCAGCAAAAAGACCTACATTGGCGCAAATAATAAATAACTACACTAGTGTGCAAAAGTATTCAAACACCTCAAATTCTTAACATATTAAGAGGAACTTTAGAAATTTGGGGTTTTAGTTTTTAGTCTCTTAATATTCCTGAAAATTAAAGAAGTGCTTTACATTTTTAAAAGAGTGTTAATAAAAATATTTAACTTCTATGTAAATTTAAACTGAATTTTGCTGGTGCGCCAATATTTTAGCACAGTAGTGTACGTGTGTGTCTGAAATGAATAATTCATCGAGAATGACATGGAAATTTAATTGAATCTAATGCTATTATTCTCTATTTTTGATTACAGAATGACACGATGCGGGTGATTTTTATGTATTCGGAAGAGGAGCCTCGTTTTGGGGCCACTTCCCTGGGAAGTCTGCCAAGGCCAATGGAGGCTTATCACGGATACAAGTCCCTGTATTTATTGCAGCGCATTAGTCATGAGCAGTTTTTCAAGTTCGACCCCAAGCTGAATATTATGGAGCTGAAGAACGACGATGTGGAATTGCCGACTGGGGATGACACCTTGTACTGGTGCAAAGTGTTCAAAATGGGCGACTTCCAGAAGAAGCAGCATCTAGTTCGGGTAAGGAAAACAATAAAGCTGGTGATTTATTGCCATAGAGAGTCGTCTGCATTAATTTGCCATTTTCCCTCAAACACAAACACACACACTCAGAACTAAGCTAAATTTTGCGATAAAACACGCATAATCCTGGTCCAAAAACACATTGAACCCCATTAGCAAATTAATTGCCAATTTATTCAATAATTACGATTTCATTCCCTTATCGTTTCCAGACACCCAATTCTAATAAACACGGAGATTTTAATAGACCATACAGAAATATAGAAATGGAACATAGGAAACAATTAAATGGGCATGAAATGATTATTATTAGGACAAAGATAGACAATGCCAATTTGGTAATGAATATGCAAATTGAACTGTGAACCGAATAACAGCCATGATGTATATAATTTGCAGAATATCATGAAATTCAAATTACAATAATCAATAAAAGTGCCAAATTCGATTCTCGGATCTCAATTTCAAATCAGTTCACATCATTAAACTCCCTAGTCCTAAATTTTATCTCTAATTCTCGTCTTAATCTCCTGATAACAGGTCGACTAGACTTTGTGAGATATTAATTTCCATACAATGCTGTTAATGCCTTCAAATTGTTTTCAAATTTAATATTGGGCGAAAATTTTCCAATCTTGTTAAAACCGAATCTCTATCGTCAGCTCTCTCATGGAGATGCTTCCAGTGTGATAAATTGTAACATGACACCTCTGAAATTTATCGTGTTCAACATCAGAGACAGACAGAGCCACTGTCCTGCTTTTAGCTCTTCGCCACCTTCTCTCTCTCTCTCCATCTCTCGCTTTATCTAAACACAGATAATAGATACATTAAACTCGTGTAGACTAAGGAATTTATGCAAATCCGATGATTTAAATTATTCCCATAATAACTTTATCCAAAGCTCGGAGGGACGTTCCTCTTGGCCTAAGGGACAGACAGAGGTGGTTATTGTCTAAATACGACGACGCTTTGTGTATGAATATTCAGTTATAATTGCTCCCCATGAGACACAGATATGTTGATCAAATTATATTGACTGTCCTGAATATTATAGACACAAGATTAACATCACATTAATTATTGCACATTTTGTAGACAATATGCAATTTGAAATTATGTCAATTTTAACAATTGTATTGTTTTCAGTTTTATGATCAATTTATTTTGTTTTCTGACTATATGAATTTTATGCAGAACATGTGCATTTAAATTTGCAAATATCAAAATATTTACTATAAATTATCCTTTTTAGATTCAAATTTAAATATTTAATTTTTTCTTCAAGAGATCTTAGATTGAGTTTTCAATAGAACAAACTTAATGCAATTATTGCCAATTTTAAATGTGAAAGATAATGTCCCTTTACTGGAAATTTTATCCATAAATTTGGAAACAATCCATATTCAGAATATAGTAAAGGGATATTTGCATTTATTCAATACTATGTAAGGCATTCGGGTGGGAAATTGTCTTGACTTTTGGCTCCCATGAGAAGGCCCACTTGGAGGACATGGCATATAGCCTCCACAAATAATGGGGCGGACTTCCTGTCCCAGAGAAATATATGGATGGTCGCAAAGCAAATGAATGATGTTCCTTTATGTTTATTCAATTTGAAGGACATTTTGTGTGTTCCGGCCGCTTGCCAAAAGGAACGGAAATTCCTCGTCCCTCGCCTGTTCCTTCTTATTACTATCCTCCTCCTCCTCCTCCCACACCACTACTAAAGAGCTGACCAGACCAGAGACTCTCTATGTTCAATTCCATGTTTGCTGTTTAGATTGAATGTGAAATATTAATCCATAATCTTCTCTCTTTCTCTTCCACATTTTCCTGGATCTGTTTGCCGATTTAGTACGAGCCCATATTCGATTCGGACCTGAGCAAACAGTACATGCATCACATCATGCTGTACGAGTGCCAAGGGTCGTCCGACAGCCTGGAGAAGCAGTCTCGGGAGAAAGGGTTCGCCTGCTTCCAGCCGGCTCATCCCAAGCAGTGCAACGCCATTGTCGCCACTTGGGCCAAGGGATCTGAGGTGAGTCTATATTTAGAAATTTACAGTGCGTAGATAAAGTATTAGACCGTTTCTGAAATCGACATTCAATTCTATTCTTTGACTTATTTTGATATACTTAATATTTTTCATTGATTTATTCAATTTTTGGTTTTAGCTACTTGCTCTTATTATATAGCCTCGATTGATTTAACGTTTTCAAAAATATAGCAATTTACATTATATACATTTTAATTAGCATTAAACATTTCACAAATTTTAATAGAAATCTAGGAAATTAATGCCGCTTGATATTAAATATTATTTTTTAAAGCCTAGGATTATTCGTTTGTTACATTAAAAGATTAAATATAATCTATTTAAATGTTTTTTTTCTCAATTCCACATATTATATTATCTCTGAAACATCGTAGGAAATTATACGTTACCAAAATATCAAACAATTTATAAAAGCCTCATTTCTAAGAAGTTAAGATTTATATCATGGTTGTTTCCTTAACTTTATCCTTTTCCTGATTTTCTAAAAGCATTCACTTAATCTAAAAAATTTTAAGATCGAATACTTTATCTACTGCCTGTAAGTATACACGTATATATTTTGTCGTTCTCCAATAATCTCCATGTTGTCCCAATGTCCACCTCTTGTCCGAAAAATTATAATTGAATTCTATAGAATGCGACGCATGAGAATGATGAATTGGAAATTGAGTTGAAGCTCAGTGTAATGTCATCACCAGAAATTGCCAACGCTCCACTTTATTTAAACCACCACCAACAACAACACTGAGGAAGAATCAATGCAAATTCAATTTCACCAGTCTGTGTTTGATGCTAATTAATTTCATTTAACCCCGCCCTATCTATGGACAGGGGCGACACACGCCGAATTTTTCAATTTTCCTGGCATTTTTTAGTCATCAGAATAGTCAAATCAATTTTATTCAACTTGTTTGCAGAATAATAACATTTACGTTTATTTTAGAGTAATATTTTGAATTATTTATATTTTTAAATATATTTTTAAGTAATAAAATTTATATAATGAATTCTTTGAATGTAAAATAAATTTAAATGAATATTAAGGCTTTTAATATATTAAGGAAATAAAGGTTTTTGAATTTGATATAATACAAATATTAGTTGGAGTTATATTTTAGATATTTATTAAAGGTAAAAATCGTTTTCTTAATATTAATATTAAATACCGGTACACCTTAAAGAGACAGTTCTTTTCGAAATTGCAATTGAAAGTGTCACTGGTGTTGGCTTGCTGGGCGTTGGATAATTTAATTTGTCTTGTTCCCCCCTTTTCCACAATGGTATTCCCGAGCAATTTGGAAGGGTGTCGACTTTCCACTAATCTGTAAATCGGTCTTTAATCCTTTTTTTCGTTTTTTTATTTTTCTTTAGGGTTTCACTTTTCCGCAAGAAGCGGGCTATCCTTTGGACGTCAATCAGGCTCGATACTACTTAATGGAGACCCATTACAACCAAGTCAAGGGGGATGGAAACGGAGTGGACGTGATCAAGTCACCCCCAATGGTGGACAGCTCCGGCCTGAGACTCTTCTACACGCAGGCTTTGAGGAAATATGACGCCGGAGTACTTTCAATAGGTTCGTATTAAGACGACAACAACAAAAAATAAGTCCGTTAAACACGATTATGGCCAATTAATTCCATCAGTCAATATTATGAGCGACTTTTTCAAGTATATTATCAATGAAAATGTTGGTCAGTTTCTTCCCTCATCCATAATGCGATTTGCTCAAGACTTTGCGGCCATTAATTTTATTATTATTACCCGGCAATATCAGTTTACGATGACAAAAACAAGAAGATGACCATGATACTGAATAAATATTTTGTCGTTTTTCGACCGAGATATTGACTGACGGAAAATCACTGACCAAAGATGGGACAATTAGCACTTAAATAACTTTTTGACGGAATACAACTTAAACTTTCTGTGTTTCTAGCATAAAGTATAAATTGTCTTTAGAATTTCATTAAATTGTCTAAAGTTAAAAGGAAATCTCTGTATAATTTATAATATAAAAAGTTCTTTACTTTAAAGTTGTACGAATAGCTTTAATTTAGAGAAAAAAATATTCAAGAATTGAAATTATTTCTTGAGTTGAGAAATATAATCGCTTTACTTATAAAGGTCGATTTCTCTTTTCTTTTCTTACAGGAATTGAATCAAATTGGAGGCATATAATTCCACCGGGACAGGAGAGAGTGATCTCCGAAGGGCACTGTATCGACGAGTGTACGAAAAGGGCTTTTCCACCGTTAGGAATTAATATTTTCGGAATAATGATGCGAACCCATCAAATTGGCAAATCTGTAAGACTGAGGCATATCCGAGGCAGGGAAGAACTGAATCCCGTGGCCAGAGATATCAACACAGATTCCAACTACCAGGAGTACCGAAAGCTGGCCAGTCCAGTGCGAGCCATGCCCGGCGATAGACTGATTGCGGAATGCACTTATGACAGTTCGAGCAGAAAGGCGATTACCCTGGGAGGAATGACAATCAAGGAGGAGACGTGCCAAGTACTGACACTCTACTATCCGCGCCAGAAGGAGCTGACAACTTGTCATTCCCTGCCAAGTTTCCCCACCGTTTTGCATTCGCTCGGCATCCAAGAACTGGCAATGTAAGTCTTTATTTTTTTCTCTCGTATTCTGTATTTTATTTATTGTTGTACCATTTTTCTTTGATTTATTCAAAAACCCTGCCATGACTTTGATTGACATTTGGAGCAACTGCTGTATGGTAAAATGGCTCTAATATGCCCCATGTCTAAAAGATTTCTTAATTTCCATCAGATTTTGTTTAATACAGTTTGACACACGAATTCCGTTGACTTCAGGAAGCAAAAACCGTTTCCGTTAGGAATTTTATTTGCCCGTTGTTTATTTATAACTTTATCTCGTTATTGAATTTAAAATTTAAAGTCACGGTGTTTAGATTTGTGTTATTTTAATACTTATTTAATTTAACTGTGTCAGAAAGTTATCTTGATTTAATTGTGAGTACTTTATAAATAATATTCGAGTCTGTTTTGAGACATTTGAAATCAAACTTTATATCAGTCAAAATATAATTCTATTATTACAAATTTACAAATTATTAATTGAAATCATTAAAAAAAAATCAGTTTACTCTTAATTAATCTGAATAATAAACTATATTTATGAATAATTTTTTTAATTTTCTATTTCACAGGGGTTCAAATCCAGTTCTTATCGCCGCGCCACCAGATCTCGCAGGGATGACATTGGAGTCTCGTCTGGTAACTTATGACTGGGCGAATCAGTTCCGCAGCTTTCAGAAGGTGACACAAAGAGGCTCCTTCAAGGCACTTTGCTTGGGAGCTAATAAGGCCCCTTTATCGGTGAGTGAGAGCTGCTTTGTTTAATTGTTGTTCAAAGAAAAATCAAAGGGATTCATTCACTTTCCTATGTGAATCTCCAGTTCTTTTGACTGGCAGCATTTCATCGACCTCATCTCAATTGGCTAGGGCTCGTCTCCTGTTTGAAGTTTGTGCATGATAGAAGAGAGAGAAGAGTGCAAAAAGTAAATAGGGACTACTTTGATATATAAAATATGAATACCAACAACGTGTTTGATGGTTAATAATGCTATCTATATGGTGGCGGATTTTCTGCCTGCTATTGACTTTTCGCGTGGGACTAAAAGATTTCCCTTTGAAGCTTTCGCTTTTGTATCCGCATTTCCGTCATTCATTGTCTCCTAGTCAGTCTCACTCCTTGTTTTTCTGATGCTGCTACAAACCCGGGGATGATGATGCGTTACGGGCAACGAAATATGTTAATAAGCTTGCATAATTTCGCCCCAAAACAAAGGATTCCCATGCATTGACAATGAGCGAGAGACAACGACGAGGATTTGATGAGATGCACTTAGGGGACATCAAAAAGTATCTACTAGTAGTCGGATTTTGAATAGGAGTCGCTTAATTAGGGAACTCGCTTGCTAATCTATGATGAACACGTAGTCAAGATGTTATCTCAAAAGACTTCAAAGGGACGCAAATTGTGAAGAGGACTACTCTTCTGCCATGCCTTTGAGCAGGTTCAGTCTTCTGTCTGATTGCCGCCGCCTCATAGCCAGTCAATGAGATTCCAGTTGAGGAAGCCATTCAGCCATTTATATCGGGCATTTGACTCATTTGAATACTTTTTTGTTGATATTCCTTTTTTAAGTTTTTTGGAAAGAAAATAATTGGCTTTCAAAAGTCCTTTCACATTTGTATGTGCAAAAAATACAATTTACTTATTGCAAAATAGTTGTCCTTTGCTTTGTATCTCATATACAATATATTGCTGAAGATTTGAAGTATTAAGTATTAAAAAGAGGAAGGAAGAAATATTTAAATTTGGTCAACCCTTTAATAGGCAATAATTTGTATCTAAAATGAAATCTAGAAGCTTGATATTAATTAGGGAATTGTTTTGCTTTCTTTTGCTTCTTTAGGGCACTGAAACCGTGGAGGCGTACAGTCCTAATCTGAGCAAATTGTGGCGTCCACCGAGGACATGCAGCAGTTTGCAGAATGGGCTCTCGTTAAGCAGGTTTGACAATAATTACAATCGCTTCATCACCGAGTCCTATGAATCGGAGCTGGACAGTCCTGTGGTGTTGAACGACAACTTTGGCGATGATGAGGACGACGAGGAGGACAACAACATCATTCACGGGGCAGCACGTAGCAAGGTGTCACGTAGCTCAGCGACGGAGACAATGGGCCTGAGCCATTCCAGCCGACAATCATCGACCCTTTATTATCTCACCTTCCTTCTGCCGCTCATCATCCAGCAATTGATGGCCGTTAGTTGGTCGTAATTCGTAATTCCCCCCCATTTGTCCAGTTACTAATTTGTTTTCTTGTAAATACCTGACCTGACAGTGGACGTAGAACGTAGAGACAAAGATAGAAAGGAGGAGAAAACTCTAAGTTATTTGTGAATATATAAATATAAATCTAAATTAAAGCAAAAATAAGGAAGAAAAAGAAACAAGTACGATTAAAAATGGATGTAATTAGTAGTGTTAGTGTAGAACCCTTTCAAATTTTACAAAATATATATATAAAAATATAGTTTGATAGACTGTAATTTAAACTGTAAATAGTTCTTATTAATTTACCCTAGTCAAAGAGTAAACGTGTTAAACCGAATCTCTGATTATCTCTTTATCTCTCTTTATTGGAAAAAAACAATCCTAGAAGATGATGTTGTTCGAGTAGAATTCCTAGTTTTGTGACATTATAAAATTTTAGAAGTAATAAAATAATTGACTGTCCAATAAGGGAGCATCCTTCTAAATAACGTTTAGCTATTATAAAGATAAAATAAAGTAAAAATAAATAGACCACTGAAAGCAATATTGAATATTAACGGATTCGGATATAGGAACTCTATTTCTAACTAAAGGAAGAAATTGTAAAATGATATATCAGTGAACAATCGTGTTGTCCAGATAAGGCAGCAACAAATCTCGAGCGGAAGATCAGTTAGTTTCTGTTATTATTCATAAAAAAAACAACACATAGACTTGAATTTGAAATGACAGTTTTTCTTTGTGTTTTTTTTTTTGTTGTAAGAAAGGAATCACTATTTTCTTCGGTGATGTCCTCTCTGGTGAAAGCTATATAGTATTTTACAACAAAAAATACTGAATAGTAAGAGTCAAGTTGAAACACAGATACATCCATTTTATACTTTTGACGGAAACTCGGATTTAGGCTTCTGTGCTGTGATATTTCTGTTGATAGGTTTATAACAAAATGGCCAAATCCTGTATAAAAAAAGTGAATAACATGAAATAATTTTGTATTGTGAAATATCAATGAATAAAGTCCTGTTTATAGAATGTCTAAAGCGTATTATTTTAAACCCTTTCTTTATTATTTATTAATTTTGGGGATGTCGAAAAGGTAAGTTGATGTCTTTTAACCCATAAATGATCAAAGGTAAGTTAGATTCTCTTGATTAATGTGCTGAAAAAACATAGGATGAATCTAAAATTTGAATATTAAATAGTAAATTTGTTGAAAATATTAAATTAAGCGAAATTATACAGAAGTTAAATTTACTTGAAATTAATTGTCAAAATGAATGATAATTTTTGTGTCCAATAAAATTCCATATTAAATTTCTAACGTCCATGTAGTTTTATATTCAAGACTTGAATTACGAATTTGAGGGTTAATATAGAGCTGACAACACCATGGTGATTGGAAGAGCTTAGCAAAAGGTAAAGAGCCGAAACTTTGAACACAACTATGAATCCTATCAATAGATAATAATCCCTAAAACTGAACAAGGGATAGAGAGATACCTGTTAAAGGGGTTTGTTTTAATTAAATATTTAAATTGCCGGAATTCCAATAACCAGGCTGTCTTTAACCTCATTTTAGACCCTGACACGTTCCCAACTTCACACGGTTTTCAAAAGGACAGACTGAAATTAATATCCTCAAGAAACCACCTCTTTAAAATTCCCACACACAGAGGACCCACCCCCAAAAACCACTTGATTCCATCTCCATAACGACCCAAGGACGATATAATTGTGTTTATATTTACACTGCCGTGCAAAAGTATTTCAACGTCTTTAAATATTTATTTCCTTTAAACGAACTGTAAAATGTACATTGGAATTTCTTTAAGAAATATTCCATTTTCAAAGATATTTGTGCGCAAAAATATGTAATTTTATTAAGTATTTAAATAAATTTAAATATTGTTAGAGGCTGACTTTCCCAGCCCGATTCTCTATTTTCCAACCACAATAGTCAATTCAAATAATATAAAACACCAATTTTAACTTTGACTCTAACCAAACACTTTTTATTCTCCTTCGAATAACACCAATCATTCATATCATTCTAAATTACAATACAAATTCAAAATCAAGACCGGTTACTGGTCACTGGACATAATAANCCCGATTCTCTACTTTCCAACCACAATAGTCAATTCAAATAATATAAAACACCAATTTTAACTTTGACTCTAACCAAACACTTTTTATTCTCCTTCGAATAACACCAATCATTCATTTCCTCCAAATAAATAACAACAACTATGAATTCAAATTTTTAAATTGTACTGGCACTGGACACAATAATATATAATTTTTTAGAGAAATTTTATAATCGAATTGATTAACCGGTGTCGGTCAATTCAAAACCCCACTCTTATCCTCAAAACTGACCATGTTGAACTTGTACTTACATTGTGACTCTTAACATCCAAGAACTAATCCGGTATGGAGTGTGGACACACATACCATTGGACGGAGATGGTAGGGAGTTTGACAAATGACGTCGTAAGACCAATAATCGGTTATAGAGAATCCCCTTGTATGATTATGAGTCATAGCACCCTAGTGTAACTCAAATACTTACCCAATTGAGCAATTGATTATTCACAACATTGATAACATTAAAATATGTAAGTTTGTTATCGCCTCTACAGTCGAGTGATAAAGCACTTAACGATGGGCATGGATTCAAATCCTGGGTGGGCACTGACTGGATCCTTTTACAATCAGTCTAGGTTCTATTAATTGGCTTATAATACACTGAAGACACATACTCAATGAAAAGCCAAGACCCCTATCTCCCTTACAGGAATTGAAAGAGATAATTATTTTGTTTAGAAATATAAAAACTCAATAGAAAATAAAAAAAAATATTTTTTTCTACGACATTCCAGTACGGAACTTGGAGTAGTCCTAACCTCAACCATCTAGTGTTAAAATTTTCCAGACTATTTGTTTTTCAGTGTTTTATTAATTGACTAATAAATGTTATTGATATACACAAAGAAAAACTTTTCGCGCTTTTCCGCTCGGGATTTGATCCCACGACTTTGAGAATACAGTCACGGGTGTTAATCGCTAGACCACACAGGCACAAATATTTATTAATAAAATTTTTCTTTAGAACATCCACCCATAATTAATATAGAAATTTTCAAATGGCCTAATACTTGTGCACGGTAGTGTGATTATATATTTATTTAAGGGCTCCGTCGTCGTCCCCAAAGAACATATAATTCCATTCAATTTTATTGAAATTAATACGGATCTCTCTTGGCAAATTATTTGGCAATAAATAAAGTTTCCAAGAAATCCAAATAACCAAACATTGTTTTATTTACAATCAGAAGCAATAAATCCTTCCCACTTTCCGAGCGATGGGAATTAATCAACTTGGCTGTTAAGGACGTGCATGGTAGTAGCTGGTGTTATTGTCTTTTACTTCTCTTCACGGGGATAAACACACATTTAACCCGAATCTCTGTCTCATGCTTGTCACTCTTCCTTTCCAGCCCGAAGAAAGCCACTCTCTCTACTAGTTTCATCAGCGTGAAAGCTCCTCAATTACACGCGTCTACGCTTCAAAGGCATTGTATGTGTTTGGCTGTGGGTGTGTTACTCACTGCCTGTCCTTTGAAAATTTATTGCCAAAACGCTTCATTAATTTTGGAATTTTTCCAAAAGGTGACTTGATATTACGAAAATAATGGCTGCTGCGAATTTAAAAGGAAAATGTCGCCAACACTGACAGGATGTGGTTTGCATTAAATTCTTCATACGGTAAATTTAATTAATTTCAAATGTGGAATGTTTGCCATTCAGTCAAGGCAATATTAAAGAAGTTCTTTTTTGTGAAAGAAATGAAGAAAACTTACCTTACGCAACCAAAAGTTTTGAAAACCAAAAAAGGAGACATTTTATGAAATTTAAGCTTTATATGACATATATTCCCGAAATTTTTAATTGAACAAAAAATTGTTTTATAAGATTGTCGTGGAATTGGCTTTATTTACTCATATTGAATTTAAGAACAAAATATATATCCCAATTAATTTAATTGCCAATAAACCTTCGACAATTCTGACATTGTCTCTACTGAGGAGCATAAGCTCTGCATTTCGGTTGTTAGGTATTCCCAGGATCTGAGAGTCTTTCAATGACTTTATTGCTAGTTGACTGTCCAACATTAAAGCTATGTCAACGTTATATAATAATATAATAATAATAATAAATGGTTTTAGAAAAAAAATTAAAAATAGGGTAAACTTAGGAGAGATGCCCATTTTTTAGTAGAAGGGCTGTAAATAGTATAATGATAGGTGTAGTAAATTGAAATGATTTTAACCTTTAAGCCTAATTAATATAGCTTATTATCATATCAATACATTTTGGTTGATGCAGCAATTAAAATTATATCTAATAAAAACTGACAATTGGAATATTGGCCATATAGTCCTTTTACATGAATTTTAATTTGTTTTGTTGCCGAATTCCTTTTTCATGACAATTATAATCTGAAAAGTACTTTATTCAAGACTCACGAGGCCCTTTTTCGACCAGAACAACAATTATCCAAATCAGCCTATTTAATTGATTTTCGATTTTCTTAATTTTTGCGATTGCCAAAACAAAGTTTTATCTGATCACTGGATCCTAACACATATTATAAAAAAATTTAATTCAAAAACATTTTCAAATAAATAATAGTTAGACATCTTTCCCGAATTGATGGGGATATTCCATAGTGCTAAAATTATAAGCACAAAATCACAAACATGCTAAAACAATAACCAACATATTGATAACAACAAAAATAAAACATTTTACCAAAAATTACTATAATTTCTCTTTGCTTATATAAACTACGATAAGCGAAACCTTATGAGCACAAAAGTTTTACCATAAAATTCAGCAAGAAAGTATGGAGTTTTAAATACCACTTTAAAAATTTAATTCTGTCGAAAAAGTACTGGCTAGAAGTTGAGCTCCCTTTATGAATTAAAAGCTCACAGAAAAATAAATTACATTTATCTTTGACCGACTCTAAATTAAAGAGAGTATGGCGTCTCTCCCAAGTTTATCGTAAATAAAAGCCACTTGTAAAGAAATGGACACTTATAATTTAAGATTGTTTTATAAAATTGTCAAATATGAAATATATATATTATATTCTAGTTGGAATTTACTAATTAGAATCTGTGTTTTTTTTTCAAGTAAAATGCGTATCAGACTTTTCAACTAAAACAGAGTAAGTTTTTGGAGCAAACTCATCCCACTCGCCGAAGCGCAAATTGTTCTGCATTCTCTCTTGCGCCGGAGGAGTTTATGTAAACCTTACGCTCTATNCTATCCGTCGAGCGGAGTTGATTATAAAACGGGACGGTTTACGCCCAAACTTGAATGTGTGTGATAATATTAATAAACACTATTTTCTTTTCATTTTATATAATTAATCATTAATGTATAAACAGTTACAACTGTATTGAATTCAATTTTTAAAGGAAACGAGTATTTTATTAATATTTTAGTTTAATAATTGTGTGCACAATTTTCGGAGGAGCAAGATCAAACTCTCTTTCCTTTGCGTTGAGAGTAGTGGAAGAATGATTTTACACTTTACTTTTCCACTCAACTGAACTGCGCTTTTAATTCCTCTTTGAGAGAGCCGCTTTCGGAGGCGAATTTAAAAGAGGTGGGAGCAAAACCACGCTCATTCTGAACTCTGACTAAAAATTATTATAATTTTTTTTTCTATTTTATTTCTAAATAAATATTTTAAATTTAAATAAGATTTCATATTCGAGTTAAATAAAATCTATAGTTTACCTTAATTTAAAAGTAAATTTTAGTTTAAAGAACTCATCACTATTATTCATATTAAAGCAAAAAATGAACATTAAACGCTCTATAAATGGTTTCTGAACTTAAACTTTTATTAATTACAAAAATGTTTGCGCAAACTTTGTTGGCGAATTCTTTGATAATCATCACCAACAATCTACCATTAGTCTTTCGGAGGGTAGTAAACAGCTATGAAATTATCAAAAACTTGACACACATGTATGAAATAGTGCAATATTTTTCTATAGCATGTTTTGCCATTAATCAAGAAGAAGAAGAGCAAGAAGTAGGAGAGGAAAATCCAGCGCTAAAGAACAGTTGCCGGAAAAATTTGTTTGGAGCGAGTCCAGGAAAGTTTAAATTCGGGCAGAAACAGTATGAAAAAGTGTTGACTAAAGCAATAGATCCTGTGCCCTAGATAGTGCCCTGGTGGATGATCTGTGTGCCAAGTCTGGGGAGGGAGCATGTGTGTTCATCTGGGGAGTTGTTTTGCCTGTAAAGTGCACTGACTTTTCCTTTGGCCTAGTTTTACTCGTAGGTTCCTCCCCATGTTCCTTATTTCGCCTCCAGTTCAATTGATATATGTTTCGGCAGGTCTGGATTTTAAGGTGGCAAATTCTGGGCCACATATCATTGCACTGAGCCATCGAAAAATCGAGCGTGTTACAGGTGTGTACTTGTTCTTCTTTTATGCTACTCTTTTACGTTCCTCATAACTAAATACTCCCGGAATTCATTATAGAGAATCATAGAATTAGGTAATTTGATATGGTCAATTGTATTAAAATCTATTTCTCAAAATAAGAAAAAACATTTTTATTTATAATCAGAAACATTTATTATTCTACTAATTAAAATAATAAATAGATAAAATCAAATTTTGATTGTGATAATGTCTGTTAAAGAATTAAATTAGAATAATAAAAAAATAGTTATTTTAAGCAAAGCCGCTCATCCTTGTATAAGTTGTTCAGATTTTAGGTGACGTCGTCATCCGGAAGAAAAATACATGTATCAATCTGGTTGGTATTTTTTATTGTTAAAATGAAGAACAGACAGATGTATATTGTTTTCTAGATTCTATCTTGTATCGAATTTAACACTATTTTTTTTAAATTTCAATACTTTTTGACTGAATTGGGTGAGGGAATTTTTGCGATTTTTTTTCGCATTTCGGCACAAAATAAATGATATTCATCTTATTAGATCCAAAAATTGTTGTCTGTAGTAGTTATTACACATATTTAATCATTTTAAAAGTCTTTTGTTACAATATTATCGTTAATTTTCTTGAATACAAAATCAAAACAATGAATGGTGTCCGGCTGATGACGTTTCACTACTAATACCAACACAGATCTATAAAACCTTATTGTTAATTAACGTTGATTTTAAGGATTTTCAATGTTCTCATAATTGCTATAGTCCATAAATAACTGGTTTATCCATACTAACTGTTTATATTACTATCATTAAACCCATAATGAAATGCGGCCAGATCTATAATGCCCTAGAGTGCGGTGCCGAATGGCGTGTTTAATAAAACTTTTATCATTTTCCACTCAAACGCTCGGATTACTTAAAGAAATTACCATAGAGAAAGTAATAAGTTAATTAGAGTCAGAAATGGTAATAGGCAAGGAGACACAGGTCGATAAACGTGAATGGTCGTAAGGATGATCACCCTACACCTGGAGAAATGCTTTCTGGTCATCTGCTCAATTATCTTATTTATATATGAATTATGACCGTGCACCAGCCAATATCCAAGTTATTTTAGGATATAAAAAGGACGTATGATAATGGGCTTTGTTGAATTTAAAATAAATATATATAAAAGGATATATCCCATAATTGATAATTTTTGCTTATTGTGAATAACATAATCGGTTCGGTATAAATTTTCTAGGACTTTAAATAATTCAAAATATTAACAAAAACTGTGTGTGGGAGTTTTGAAAAGAAATTATTTTTACAAGAAAATTGGCTTAGGCAATTATTGACAAAAAAAAACATTTGAATATTGGTGTAAGTTCAAAAATAAAAATTATCCTATTTTAAAACATTATTTGTGTTTAGTTAAGTGCATTTTTTAGGTTGAAATAAATGAATGAAATCAAATCTTATCCATTTAAATAATTATTTTCAAAAACCAAAGGAGAACAGTTTGATGTTTTCTATATTAGGGATTTTTTACTCAATTTAACAGATACTTTGTCATTTAAACCAATTTAATGATAATTTGAAGCGATAAATGAAATCCAAGAACAATTTGCTATAGAGGTAAATAGTAGGTACACACATGATGAGTGTCTGCAAAATCGACAGTTTGAAGCCATTTCTATAGGGTCGAATAAATCAAAAGGAGGTGGCGGCGCGCGTTCACATTAGTTGGAAACTTTAATTGCCATTGTATTTAGTTCACCACCAATTGCAATTAGTATAAATTACCCTCGGAATGTTCATTACAAATGTGGTGTTACTTTGCAATTTATTTGTAAAATTGATTACAGGTAGTACCCATAATTCGTAGTCGCGGATCACTTATTATCGCTAAAAAATCTCTCCTTTTTAACCCACTAATCTATTAAATTTCCCGATTGAAGGTTTTAGGCACGAAATTGTGAGAATACAATTTAATAACAATTTTTATGCAATTCAAACATACACGTAGTGATCGCGAGAACGCGAGTATTTTAAAAGTAGCAGGTGTGTTATTTTATGGTTTCGATCGTGTTTTGTACAAACCTTTACAAATTTTTAATATTTAATTACAAAAGTATTGATTCAAATCTACGTTTTATATCCCCTCATAACAGTTTTAATAAATAATTGTATCAGTAATATGTATAATTATTTTGCAAAATCCTTTTCAGTTCATATTATTTGCCATTATCATCAAATTTCAAAATTATAAAATATTAATTTTAAAACCCGCTCTTAAATGAGGGTTAATGGCGACCAACTGTAATGAAATAAGCGAATGAATGAATTTACGGTCGCATTGAACATACACACACAGGCACGCCATTTCAACCCCCAGAAGCATTATCCTATCGTGAGAAAATCCCATTTATAAGTAAAACTAGTTGTTAGTTTTTTTCTCTGTTCATTCTCTTATACTTTTGCCAAACACAAAAAAGTGTTTTTCAGGTATGCGCTCCAGTAGTATTACCAAGTGGAAGCAAATAAGCTTTAAGTTTGAAATTTCCTTTAAATCCTATTACTAGGTACACTTCCCGAGGGGCAGCGGATAATAGCTTTATTATACAATTTCACTTATGGCCATGATAACATTCCTACTTAATGTTCTGTACCTAGTTTTAATTATTTCATTAGTTTTGCTTAGTTTCAAGCTGTAATGATTTCTAAAAATTTTTAATATCATGTACACTTACGACAAAAATAATCGGGCACTTATCACAATTTCAATTTTCTCTCAATTTTGTTGTTTCGCGAAAGTACCGCTATCATTTATTTTGAATTACTTAGGTATTCAGATATCAGACATCAATTGACAAAACTGCATACCAACTTTTATAACTTAATACTTTATAAATATATAATTAAGAAAAAACCAAAAATTGTGATAGGTGTCCTATTATTTTTCTCGTCGGTGTGCATACATTTTAAAACCGAACGTGCGATAAATATGGGGTTTAAACTTTCTCAAAAAATTCTTTTGGAATACAATTACTTCCTTTTCGCTGTAAAATATTTCATTAAATATTTGGTTTACTCATAAGAAGATTCGTTTTGATATTTAAAAAAAAATGGGAATTNCGGTGTGCATACATTTTAAAAACGAACGTGCGATAAATATGGGGTTTAAACTTTCTCAAAAAATTCTTTTGGAATACAATTACTTCCTTTTCGCTGTAAAATATTTCATTAAATATTTGGTTTACTCATAAGAAGATTCGTTTTGATATTTAAAAAAAAATGGGAATTTATTACCATGTCTATTTGTTAAAAGAAAGACATCTCATTTTCAAAGCACATCTTCGGAAAAGTTGAAGGACCATATTGTTTTTATGAAATTATTCAAGTTCAATTCGCCTTATGTCCTCGATAATTTTACGAATTCGGCTTAAAAGGTCTTGAGGTCAAGAATTGTCATAGGTGATTCTTATCTTTCATTTGGTCGCAAAAAGTCTAAAATTGTAACCAAAATAACAAAACTGTTTTTTTTTTCAATGATTATTTTTAACTCATGTGTTTATTTGTTTTGTAATGACATATATTTCTCTTTACAACGGAATAAATATCTTCACAATATCCAAACAAACCCTTTTTTACTAAAATCCTATATAAATTAATGTTTTAAATTGTTTATTCAAAGTAACAAGGAATAACCTACACAAATATTTTAAAAGGATAATTACTGTTAATTCAACATTAAGAAATGTATAATTAAAAATAATAATAAAAAATTTACAATTAATAAACAACACAATATTCCTTTATAAGTAAGCGATTTTGAATCTTTCATTCTAACTAGAATATTTACAATTATTGAAGTATGTTCCCAAAAATTTTTTGGTTTTTATTTTCATATTGGAACTTGACGAAAATTATTTAAAAAATGTATCAAATTTGAAACCTATTGATTAAGTTAATAACCCATAATATTACTAATAATAGTAAATTATTTCATAATAATGTTTTAATCGAAATAATATCTTGGCATTATAATTCCTAATTATTTTACAAATTTATAGGTTTTGTATTATAATTGAAGTATGTACTTTTTATCTTGGCTGATAAATCCCTTTTCCAATCATCCCATATACTTTCTTAAATTACACAGAAGCTATTCGTATATTCCGATTTATATCCGCAATTGATATTAATACATTAAGTTTTTCTTTATATTTAATAAAAATTTCATGTAAATAACTGCTGTATCTTTTGAATCTAGATTCTAATTTTAATTAATTTTCTAAAATGCTTTTATTTTCATTATTAAAAAGAAGACCCTTAACTTTTATAGTCAACTGTTTAATTTGTTTTTATTTTTTATTATTAACAAAAAATAAATAAAATGACAGAATTACAAAAATTATGTTATAATGTTATAAAAATAAAATAATTAAACTTTTATTTGAAAATTTAATAGTTGACAATATTTATTTTTACATTAATTTATAACAGTAAGATAAAACTAAAGTTACTTTTGAAATGATTGATCGTATATAGTTTTAATGAAATTAACTTTATCCCTAACAATACCTAACTTATGGCATCCATTATATTTAATGAAAACATACATAACCATAAATAACGTCAATTAATTGGAAATTATTGATGGAGGAGTTGTTAGGCAAATATTGATGGATAGAACCATTTCCTTAACCAAAATTAGTTTCAAGGATGAATAAATCCATAGTAATTGAGCTGACCTACTCCAACAAAATATGGAATACAACACACAATTTCCAGGTCATGGAGCAAATGGAATCTGGAAGGGATTTATTTTCCAAAACTTGTGTATTCACCATTCCCATGATGTAATTCTCTCTTCTCTCATCGCTCTTCTTCATTGAAGTGGTGAGAAGTGCTGGAATTATTCTTCGACCGGAATTCCACTGGAATGGCTGGTGTTAATTTCCAGTGATGTCGTGTCTTTAGTCCGGAGTGGTTGTGTAGTCGATTGTTTACGATTTTTCGCAAAAATTTAATAATGTATTGAATTCTCATGCTATAAGTTCAAGCCATGACTGAAATGAGGCTGTCGTGTAATGAGAAAATATAAAAATACTTTAATAGTATTTTAAACCAAAAAATGTATTAAAATATTATAAAATTCAGAAATAAACCTAATAAAAACTATAATTACAACCATAACAAATGTGCGTTTGTTCCAAATGTAAAATATTTAAATTTTATTGCTTAATAGTGAATCGATTTTTGCTATTTAGACTATAGTTCTAGCTATAAAAATATACTACGAGTATTATGGTTCTTTTATGTAAGAGAATCCACTTTTGTGAATGAAATTTTTTTGCTGTTGGTTGGATTTCTGTTGGTGAAATGGGGCAAAAGCTCATTTATCATCGCACCAGTTTCGACTGTCGAAATTATTATTGCCATATACTTGTGCCATTCTGGAGGAGGAAATTGAAAATCGATAAGAAAAGTGCGGTTGCCAAAGTGTAAACTGGGCCATATTTTAATTGAATAACACCGAAAGGCTGGGAGTTTCAAGAACGTAGTGCTTTGTGTTTTTGTTTTCCTGTGTGTTGTGCGCTACGAGTAGCTAGAGCAAAATCTCCTCTTTACTTCGACAAGAGAATTCGATTTGTGGTGTTCGACAAGGAGGAGACGCTGGCTGGCTGTGTGCTGTGTAAAGGGAGCACCTGAGCTGAATATTGAAACAGTTCCCACACAATTGATTGGAAAACGAGACCTTGGTCTATCCCCTTTAAGGTAGAGAAATTTTTGTATAAAAGCAGTTCTTTAATGAGACAATCCCGCATTTTAAATACCAAAACGTTTTTGGGAGGCAAGTTCTATAGAAAACCTTAAGAAGTTAGACAGATAGGTTAATGCATTTCTTGATCCCGCATGAAATAAGACCATTGGTTTTGAAAAGTCTTTGCTCTTCTCTAGCCAGAGGAGAAAGACGGAAATTCAATGTGAAGGAGCCAAAGTGAAGATGTCGATTTGATATTTATAGATATGGTTGATGTGACGTGTGTCTTTGAATTGGAGAGGACCAGTTAGAGTTAGCAGTGTTGTGACTCTGAACGTCTCCCACGTGATTGACAACTCTATTAGATTTCAGCTTCCTCTAATGTGGATGCCCCATAAAAGTGAATTGTCAGTTCAATTACCCAGTGTTTATTTAGTTGGCATTAGCATTTCCTCGCCTTTTTTTCATTCCCTTTCTCCACACTCTTCTCTCCCCATGTGTGTTTAATACTGGAAGGAATCTAGAAGTGTCTTTCACTTCGTCAAAGTAATATCTTTAATTGAAAATGGGGAATATTGCCTTCAAACACGGAGCTTCCTTCTTTAATAACCATACAGTTGAACGGAAATATTCTTCTCCCCTCAAAATATACAAGATATTTAATTAAAAATCTGATATACCCAAATGAAGACTATTTGGGAAAAAAGAGAGTGACTATAAGGAACAAAAGAAATAGAAATAAGTATATATAGGAATATAAATCACCACGGCATGTGCGAAAACCTTGGCCGAGGTAAAGAATGGTGTTTTATTTAGGGGGCCAATAACAAGAAGAATATACAGGGAAGGCGGATAAAACGTGGGGAGAGATGGATTATCCGGCTTCCGGGACCCACTTCAAATGGACGCTCTAATTTGACGGATCCCTAATGCGATTAGAATTTATTGCCGATTCCCATTCCGTCCGCTCTTCGTCTTCGGCTGCAGTTCCCCATAATTTGTGAATATAAACACTTGGCACTTTATGCTCGTACATATACACCAATTCCCAATGTATATAAGGGGGATTCGTTCTCATTGCCAGAGAAAATGATCTGACCGCAGGATTTAATACAAGTGTTCAACATTCGATTAATTAAAACGTCTTTAATTGTTCTGTGGAATTGGGATTCCTGTTATCACACACCCATAGGCTTTAAGTACAATCACTTGTTAAACACGTGTTATTACCACTCTATTTAATTATAATCTCTCTGTTTAGAAAGAAATATTAAATAAACATTTACAGTAAACAGCATAATATTTACTATAAATATCACAATTTATTTATGATCTTTATTTTTAAATCAAATAGAAATTGAACATAAGAAATAACTAATTGAAGTAATTGTTTATAACTTTTTATAGATTGTTCTTGCCAAGTGTTGAAATGTTGAATATTAATACAACAAATACAAGTGTATTTAGAAATAAGTATTATATATTTATTTAATGCATTTTTGTCAAATAAAATTGATATTATGCCACTACAATTTGTTCATTAAAGAACTACACCTTTTTGAATTGCAATATATATTTTGTTCCATTGTAATTGGGATTTTGTTCTATTGCAATTTGGATAGTAGTCTTAGCGGAACTGTTTCTGTAAAAATAATATAATTTCAACTAAGAGACGAAAGCAGGAAAAGGGTTTGTCTTATCTTCATGGGGCCCAACTAATTTGTATGAAATATGTAAAAAACGAAAGATGAAGCGTCGAGTCAAAACTGTATTGAATGTTTTGATGCATAAAGACTATATGAAAGTTTACGAATTACGACCATATGCAAGAGAAGGATACAAGAAAATGTGTCTCTACATTTTAAATTAGAATTTCCATAATCTATGGCTCGTTTTTAATTATTTAATTTTTTTCCCCTCAATTCCTGTAAGGAACGTGGGGGGTCGCAACCTCAACCAACGGGTTTAGACTTTTCATGAATATTTGTTCCCAGTGTATTATCAGTCAATTAATAGCACCTAGACTAGTTGAAAAAGGACCCAATCAATCCTATCCGCCCAGGGATCGAACCCTTGACTCCAAAGAGGCAGCCAGATCGTCGCCACGAGACAGGTCGTTGTATCAGCTAATATTGTGAGTTTCACTTAAAACATATGGGTTTTTATAAGAGTTATGTTGCAGTCGACTATTGTTAATTCAAACCTTCGAGGTCCCTAAAAAATCTTTTAATATTTCGAACTATACTCTCAGTAATTCGAACGAAAAAAACCATTTCTATTAAACAAAACGACGCGGAAATTTTAGCTCATCCGTGTCAAACACTCGTTAATTCGAAGTTATATATAATGTTGTTGCAACAATTATTCAATCACATTATTATAATATTTGATTAATAATTAATATTTTTTGGAGAGATTATAAATTAATCATTTAATAAAATATTTAACCACAATTAATTATATAACCATCACCATTTTGGTGACATTATGTAAATGTTCTACATATCTATTGATTTGTTATTGACCATTTTGGGTTTTGTTGTTTAAAATTAACAAAATTTTGGTAAAATCTCAATTTATATTTTCCAAAGAATGCTCCCGTTTACACGTATAAAATACATCTGAATATACAAATATTTTTGCGAAGTTTTATAATTTCCACCCCATAAATTTGCTAAAGAAATTTGCATAACAGTGCATCTTTCCATTATCCAAAAATTATAGACCATTCCGACCATAACAACTAATTTTTCAAATTAATTGCAGGGCTATAATGGAATTAAACCGCATCCGGTTAATATTGCGCCCTAATTTTAATAAATAATATCAATTAATCACTGTCCCTATTAAACCTAATAAAAGCACGTGATAAAAATTACAGTTTTCAAATCATTAAGCACCCTTCAAAAGTTGACATATTCCAGATTTTTCGCCATAAACTACAAAAATTGGAAGGACGAGGAGGATGGGTGTTTTAAATTTTTGATAACTAAAATCGATTTGCCCATAAACCGCGTTCAACTTGTTCAATTTTGATGAATGGCTTGCTTGTCGAACAATAAATGGCTATATAAATATTTTAATTGAATCAATTTCCGAAATCTGCAATCCGCGGATCAAATACACTAAATTCAGAGCTGTTTTGAGAGCAGAGCAGCAATTGCTTTTAAATTAAATATTAATCCGGGCGCATTTTGTATTGTAACACTTTGAGTGCCAAAAGGGGTTGAACAAAAGTTGAGCGCGCAAAACAAAATAGGAGCGAAAAAAAGCAACCCGAAAATCCGCACCCCATGCGCTGCTGATCACTAAATAAAAAACAAATCCATCTACACATAAACATAATACGAGAGTTCTCGTTTCATAACCCCGAAATTTATGTTGCTTATGTTATGTTGTACAGAGAAATTGAGCAGAGAGATGAACACAACTGCAATGAAATTCAATTGAACCATAATGCGAACGAGATTGCTCTAAAATTTATTCTATTAAACCATCATATTCAAATATTCCATGTGCCGCCCAAAAAAGGGAAAACAACCAAAATAAGGGTTGGATAGAGCTTACTTTTTTCTGTCTGCGGGTTTTCAGAGGGATATTGTGAGGATGGTGTAATGATGGAATGAATTGATGATGAAGAAGAAGGGACTCTTCTGTTTTGAAAAGATAAACGAGCCAATGATCCCCCTTTGATTGAAAAATGCATCCAAATTTACGATGGAAATTCGACGCTTCTTCTGCATTAAACCCCTTGGGCTCTCCAGTTCAATAACTCGCCTCCATTGTTGGCATTATTAAATTCCATTTTGCAGATAGATAATGTTGTTGTTATTGTCAATTTTGAAGAATTTAGCGAAATTTGAATATTTTTCAATCAGGACTTGAACTATAAAAACCGTTTTTCCCTTTTTTGAGCTCACTTATTTTGATGCAAATTAAGTTCAAGTGCTTTCATTGAAATTCTGTTATTTATTTTTGAACCCTCTCTCCTCCTCTCGCAATTTGTCTGCTGCTGCTGCAATCAGCTGCCATTTAGCATCCTTTCAGATTAGCGGTAATCCTCGCCAACTTGAGCTAGATTGATAAGAAAATCGGCCCATTAATTCCAATTCAAATCTGTTCGCTCTCGCATTTATATTTCAACCCAACTAACTGCGGGCTAATTGCCATTAACCAAGTCCAACCCCTATTTATTTTTCCAGCGGAATAAAATCTAGATCAGTGGGTCTCCTCCGTCATCTGTTCCGGTAATCCGTAAATTGCCCAATATTGTTACATTTCAGGGCGAGATCCAATTAAAATTCAATCCATTTAAGGGATGACTGATTCGATACACAAATTCACCCTTAATTTGGTGTCGCACACTTTACGAGCCCATGGACCAGAGGATTAAATTTAATTTCACATTAAATTGGTCACTTAAACTATTTTTGGTTCTCATCAAACAAACAAAAAATAACTGGAAAAAACATATGCAAACAGCATATTTTATCCTATAAATCGCCATTCATGAAATATGCAAATGTTCATTTTTATCGCACAACAATTCCACAATTAAAAATCGCATTACGGTCCACGGCTCGATCTGCTCTGTAATATAACTGACCAAAACCCCATCTCATCCATTTTATATGAGAACTACCAGCCCCCCCCCCCTTTGCATAATGAATTATCGCGGAAATCACGAGGCACAACGCTATCGAATAGCTTTTAATTATCGATCTCTCTGTACGTGCCCCATTTGTCGCCAATCGTCCTTTTATCATCCGTAATTTGCTACAATTAAATTGTTTATTTTTGGCTTCGACAATTAATGTTTTAAACACCGCCATTAGGGATTAGGTGTCAGTACATCAATTATTTGACATTAGGAATGTGTTTAGGTAATATTTATCAGATATTATGTTACTCAAAGGTTTTATTTCTAAAATTCATAATTAAATTGAATGTAATAACTTTAATTAGAAAATGAAATAAATGGATTTTGAATTAAATAATGAGTTTGGGTATCGAATTCATTTTAAAAAAATTAAAAGTAAGACAATATATTAAAATAAATTGTTATTGCCACTTTTTCCGTTAAAGTGTCAAGGAAGACAACCATTTTCTTTCAGTCTTGTTAAGATCTTTTATTTCCACCGAATTTCCCTCAAATCCCGTTATTGGACATATACCTACGAGAAATCTAATAGGCCAGCTGGCACAATTTTAGTTTTACCTGAATTATAAATAATATATTAAAAATTGATATGAATAGGTGATAGTGCTTATATAGTCGGAAATTATCATTACGAATATAACTTAACACTGTAAGTTTAAGAAAAGTACCTTTTTTAGACCAATAAGTCCATGCTAGGTGGTCTATTTATTTTCTCGTAGGTAGATATATATGTCCTGTTCTAAGCCCGATTAGGTTGTACTATTGTTTGAGTGGTAGTAGTAGCCTCGTAGCCGATGTGTTAACACATCCGTCTACCTTCTCCGAGGCTATGGGTTCGATCCCTGGGCGGGTAGGATTGATTGGGTCCTTTTTCAACTGGTCTAGGTGTTATTAATTGACTGATAATACATTGAAAACAAATAGTCATGAAAAGTCTAAGCCCGTTTGGTTAAGGTTTAGACTCCCCATGTTCCTTTCAGGAAATGAAAGGGAAAATTGTTTTAAAATTGTTTGTGTAGTAATCCTAATTGGTTTTTTCAACTGCCGTCGAAGTCATAGATCGTCGAAAACAGTCCACAACTATCCCAACAGTCATCCTAAGCAATAATAAGGCTAAATTCTGAATCTTCTTGTTTTTTATGCAGTTTTGAGGGCGGGTGGCGAGATTCCAGTCTATTTCTAGTTCGAAAATCATTGATCTTGAGAAGCTTTTATTACACAATTTCCGTCCCTAATTAGTAAAAATGTATAGCTTTGAAAGACTTCCGTGCTTGCAAATGCGTTCATCCCTGATATAGACAGTCGGTTAATACAGAACAAATCATCACGGCCTCAGAGTGTCTTTAATAAGCGTCTTCTACTGTATTAAAAACGGACAATAAGTTTAGAAAATATATTTTGCAACTGAAAACATATTCAAAAATTAAATAAAATATCTTTTTATTCATCAAAATATACAATGACTATTTAAGTAAAAATTAAATATAATTTGAAAAGAATTCAAGAACTATTAAAATTTATTTATTTAATTTATTTTGTACTTTCTTAAGATTAAAGAGATGCTTATTTTTTATTGGTTTATTTTTTTATGACTTTAATGTTGATAATTTTAGAAAAAAAAGATAAAATTGAATATCCAAATTCTGTTGAAGCGAATTAAGAATTTATCTTTCAGTTAATAATCTAGTTATTTATTGCCATATAATATTCCCAAATTGTGGAAATAATCGACTAAACTTTATCTTTGAATTGTCAAATTTTGTCATTAATTCACTTCTATGACAGCAATTAAACCCACACAAAATACTTTTCTAAACAAATAACTAAAATTACATTTTAAATAGACACAATAGCCTTGTTCGTGTTTGCTAATGTCTTTTTGTCTGTGAAAACTGTCCAGAAATTCTCGCTCCTTCTAAGGTAATTACAGTTCCTTAATTAAATTCCGTCAAATATTTACCGGGGTGGACATTTCTTGAGACAAATATCGTCGTCGTTTATTTTCTGTTACCTTCTTCTCTGTGTCTGGATTTGGCCTCCACACTCTCTGTCAAACAAAACCGAATTTCTTAATAACACCGAAATCCCCCGGCCAAACAGCAATTTTCGAAGGAGAGACGCGCGCGCTCGTTCGCTCGCTGAACTGTAGTCAAAGTCGCCCCCAAATTCCGGCGAAAAGAAATTTAATGACTCTAATGTCAATATTTGTTATTTATTTGTTTATTCGCAGCTTGTTTACTTGTGCTTAGATTAAAGATAACATTTGAGTAATTTACTTCCCTCAATGACATCCAAATCGAAGACTACAAATTACATTTTAAAATTACACTTAAACACACTCCCTTTCAAATGATTAAGGACAGAAACATTATTGGTTATTGGCTAATAATAAAAATCTATAGAATATATGAGTTTGCAGTAAAACAATTTTTCAATATTTGAATCTGTTTGGATTATTAATATTACTAAATTAAGTGTGGGAATTTGATATTGTCTTTAAAATTAACTTTTATTGGGACTATGTGAATTAGCTAGTAAAATAAATGAAACATCTTTTTTTTATGTTTTTCGTTCCGAATCTAATTGTTTATTATTAATTGGAACTATTTATTATACAATATTATTTACAATAGTTATATTACAGTCTGGGGGATATTGGATGGGATACAGGGTGTTCCTCATCCAGTCGTGGATCCTCGAGACGCTACATAAGCAAACTAAATTTTTAATAGACGAAGTTTAAAATGGATTCTCTTTTCAAAATCTTTATTTCAATAATTGAGTAAAATCACTAAATTTCGAATTTCGTGATGCAAACATTAACTGTGTTATATAAAAGTATGTATGAATTTTTGTTGTATAAAATTGATAATTATGGGTCTATGACTTTTTTTATAGCACAAGTGCTTAAAAGAATTCTTAAAATCTTTATTATTAAAGTGTTACCTCTGTGAAAAAAATCCAACAAATTTATATGATAATCAGTTTCGTTGTGTATGGTTTAACTGTATATCATTTCACAATAAACCGGATTATTTAACTCTAAGTATATCGTTTTAATAGAGATGCACATACCACATTTCTCTTTCAAACACAACATCACGGATTGTTTAAATTTGAATATACATTTACAATATTGATTGAAAGAGCAACGTGATATTTCCTATGTTCAAGTAAGAGAAACAAGATATAGCTTTCTCCATCTTCCTGTGGAATTAGACAAAGAAAGACAGTGTGATCGATAACTTTATTTTAAATTTGATTTTAATAAACAGATGTTCTTTTTAATTTTTGTGTAATTATATTTAAATATGCTTAAAATTTTATATAATATTTGGTCAATAAGCATTATTACACACGTGCCTGTGAACCTTAGTGTTTAATAATGTATTATCTTATCGACCTAGTGGTATAAAAAAAACATTATAATTATTAATTATAAAACTGTTTTGTAAAAGCCTTGGTATATTCTATTTATTAAAATTAATAGGAGTAATTGACTTTATTTTAAAAATTAAATTGCTTATAGCAATCAGTAATTGTTAAAAATTAGACAGAGTAATAGAAATTTTAAATCACTTTTTATTATGAAATTTTCCTACTTGAACAATCTAACTAAGCATTGGGTTCTAGTACCGAAGATTTTCAATCTGATACTCGTATGTGATTTTCGATTTTTGCCCTTATACAAATGATAAGCAGTGTTT
Source organism: Clogmia albipunctata (assembly GCA_001014945.1). NCBI lineage: Eukaryota > Metazoa > Arthropoda > Insecta > Diptera > Psychodidae > Clogmia > Clogmia albipunctata. The sequence continues at coordinate 47,276 of JXOV01004080.1, forward strand.
GTAAACATTGAAAATAGAAATTGAATGACAAAAAAGAAGTTGGTATAAATAAAAAAAAATCAACCCTCAAACTGTAAATCCGTATTACTTTTAAACGGATATCGGTTTTCGTTGTCACCCCTACTTGTAACTGTTTAAATAAAAATACCAAGCAAACGTGGAATTTTGCACATATTACAAAAAGGAGGATAAGAAGCGCCTAGATTATGCAATTGCTAAAAGTAGACACGCGTTGAGGCGTTGACAGTGGCAAAAAATGGCGTTCTGATATTTCAATTACAGAGACACTTATCAACCATTAAAACACTCGACATTCGACAAATGAATCCGAGAGTCTGGCTCGAGTCTTTTCCCCCCAGAACAAGAAGATCTTTCTCCAGCATGTTCATATATATTTTAAACGAAGTGGAATCGTTCATGAGGAAGGATTTTCTATCTGGAGCATCCAGACCAGACCTCCCAGACACGTGCTGGAATTTGAGGCACGTATCCTGGATTAAGATTAAATGCTTTTAAAATATGCACAACTATAGTTCCGAACTGTTTTACATGTTTCCCACTTTATTGGTGTTTGCAAAAAAAAACGCGAGCGCGACTCTTCCGCGCACTGTACGTACAGTATATAAAATACTAGAAGAGTAGCAGCAAATTTGCAATATAAAAGAAATACACCGAGCTAATGCCTGGAATTGTGTGTATGGTGATACTAAAAATATGCTACGTGATGGCAAACTTTCCTGATTTTTTCACTTTCTAACGGGAAAAGTATTGCTATTAAAAGTTTATACTTGCAAATAAAAATTAAATGGAAATTATCCAGTCAGGAAAACAAACTTTTAAAACACTAGTAAAATAGAAAAAAAACTGGTTTGAAGTTTAAATATACAACACGTAATTATCTAATTCAAAAGAAATTTGAGTTCCTTTTTAGTTCCTCATTAATTCATTTTAATTTTTTTATAAACTGTGAATTAAGGTCAAACCCGCAATTGCTTTTCCATGATATCTCTGGAACCGCTGGAACTTCAAATTTACCCAAAATATATCTCTTAACAGATTACAATTTGGTGTCATAACAGAGTTGCTAATACTTGAATTAATTTGGAGAAATTGCGAAAAATCGAAAAACCGCACATGCAGAATGGCTCAGCGGACGGTTAAAAACCGCACTCCTCTTTTCTCCGCTGTGGGGCATTATTTAAACAATCTATTGATGAGGGTATAAACTTGTAAAACAAAAATTATCAAAATTAAAACTAACATTAGCTAAACTAAAATATAATCCAAACAAATAACAATAACCCATGACTTATACTGTGTTTGACTTTTACTACCCTCGTGAGCGGTTGCCGAAAGGCGGGTCTATTGCACATATATCCAGACTAATACCGTTTTTAAGAAATATGTAGGGAAAACGCTTACGTGAGGAGGAGGCAATGGGCGGCACCCATCACTCCTAGGAATCACGATGGTGCATCAAATCTGTGATCATTCATATATATCTAATATATATGAGTGAGGGCTATAACTAATTCATAGGTTGTTTGGTTCTGTCTTACATACACACTCACACACACACACACACATACACACACACACACACATTGAAGACAATCCGAAATATGTCCAGAACTTCGAAAATTTGTAGAGCGGTGTTATAGTAAGCCGCCAGTAGCTTACTTTGAAAGTAAAAAGCCCTAATTTTTGTAAATAAGAACTTAATATTAAAATTTTTCGAATTTAAGTTAAATATTGATGGCTAACGAAAACTGTATCCTTTGTGTATATTTGGATACTAATATTGACATAATAGAACAGCTGACAAATTCAGGCTATTATGCACCGGATTTAATGAACGGCTCGACGTATTTAAGCCAAACCATATTAAAATAAATATTATTAAATTTCCTATAAATTGTTTGGAATTTGACTACTGTTTCCGAACATTTCTACACTAAAAAAGATTGATTTTCTCTATTTTGACATACAATTCTTCCATATATTAATTTTGCTGATATTTTTGAGTACACCATTCTTTAAAATCCAGATTTATAATTGTACATGTAATACTTTTTTTTGTAATTTTTACAAAAAAAAGAAAATTATTGAGTTTTATAATAATTCTACTTAATAACAAATCGTTGCTATTAAAATTTTACGAGTAAATACTTAATTAGTGTAGTCCGATATATTTTAAGATTGATGATTCACAAAATTCTTTTTTTGGACATTTGACATTTAATGTACAAAGTAATATTTGCATAAACGTTGATTTGTTGCTTCATTGAATATGGTAAATTTTGAAACAAATCCCATAAATCAAAAATTCATAATCATTGAACCGCAATTTTCCGTTTCCATTATCCATAATTGTTTGTTTGCGTTAATAGTGATACATCTTTTGGAAAGGTAAATGCTGGCCTGTCGGTCCATCAGACAAAGCATTTTTACCTGGCTGGGCAAACAAACGGAATTCAATATGAAATAATTCAAAATCTGGATCTCCTCCCCCAATTTTTACCGGCTGGCAAACGGTTTCGGTTTCTTTCTCTTTTTTCTGTTGTTTTTCAATGGGAGATGAAGAAGAATCTGCTGGTCCGGACTGCGGATCATCATTATTCTCTCGTGGACCGTGTGGCCGGTCCTTTTTTCAAAATTATTTCCATTGTCGGTTATTTTAGTATTGCCCACGGTGTTATTATTGAATTATTCTGAAATTCCCATACTGGCATACAGTCAGCATATATTATGTTCGACCTTTTCTAAAATTAACATTGGAAATATTTTTGTTATTGCTGGTATTTTTTTAGCTTCTTTTTAGAATTTTTAAAGCTATCTTTGCATTTTGTTATTATAAGCATTACCACTATAACAAATACTTTAAAATTATTGAAAAGTCAATTTCGTATTGAAAAACATACTATAGTGAACGACTTATTCTAATATCATAAATGTGTATATCATAACTGTTATATCTCTTTCTAATTTATAGCCAAAAATTAAGTATGTATATCAAATTGTATGTTAAGAAATGGGAAAACTTTAATTAGCAGAAATTCATTTTTTTATTATTTTTGTAAAAGTGCATAAAGTTTAATATAAGAAAATATAGGCATGATTAAAAACACGAGCCGTCTTTGAAACACTCGTCAGTTTCTTATTTACATGCTAGAAAAGATATAATTAATAATTTCAGTTAAACAAAAGATAAAAGTACATAGTTATATTTCCTAATGATAAAAGGAGTAAAAAATATTTAATACTCTTTTGCACGCCTTTTCATTTATCGTTTTGTGTTAATTTCATACAAATTAGAAGAAAGGCAAAACTCTATTTCTTCTGTTATGCTTGTCCCGCTCACAGCGTTGTTGTTGTAATTGTAAATAATTTGAATTACTTTCTATTAAGCCGACTATTGACCAAGTACTAAATTGTGAATAATAAATCTGAATATAAATCGGAATCTTTCTCTTCTTTTCGTTTTTAAATGTGTTTGTGAATAAATACAAATTTCATACTCCAATTCATAATCAGTCTTCGTAACCAACTTTCTTCATTCACAAATTTGACAATTTTAGACATTTGTTTACAAAACAAATTCGTCTTTAAGGGTCATCTGATTTTCAAATTGAAATTTGAAAGAAAATGCTAAAGATGTGCCCGTAATAAAATAATGACTGTTATCAGATTTTCTTGTGAATCTTCTTTAAATTTGAATTTTTACAAAAAAATTTTTATTGAAAATTATTCAATTGTGTATTACTATTTATATATAAACATAACTAAATTTTCACCGGATGTAATACTAAAAATTTTTGTTAAATTAAAACTCAAAATATGACCAAGTGCTTTTAATTTTTTATAATAATATGCTTTTAAATATAAGATACAAACCGAATAGTAAATGCCATGACTGTATACTAAAATTACTGATCTGACGTTGGGTGTCTGGCCTTTCCTAGTCCGAGACTGGGGCGCTCCAAGAATGCCGCTTCGGTTGTTGTGGGTGGTTCTTTCGATAAATTCGATAAATTTCGATGGAGATTATAAAACGAACAAAAAAAATCGAAATTCATAACAAACATAACAGCAAACAATCTAAACGTTGGTGTATTTTGTTTCATTATTTATTCAGAATTGATTTCGAATTGGTGGCCAGATTATATACTCGATTTAGCATTGTAAATATTTGTAAACTCAAAACTTGTTTCGTTTTATATTTTAATGGTTACCGATTTTTATCGCAATAAAATGGTTTATTTTGACGAAAATATTAAACGGAACAAATCAAACAGCATTAAATTACACCTGGCAGAGAAGTGAGAGCAAATAAAAAAACACCTTTCAAACACACAAAAATAAAAAGCCATAAAAAAGAACAAAACAATCCCGCTGTTCTTTCAATTATTTTGTTGTATGACTATTCAAATCTGCCCTCTGTGTGAAATACATATTTAATCAGAGTGACATAGTCAGGTAAAAGGTGTCAAATCCACATTCTTTTCAACAATAAAATAGGGCTTTCAAACCTCACCGATAACAAAATTCCGAATGAATATATTAAAATCACCGTCAAATTCAACCGGTGTTGTAAATTTACATTTAAAGTTGTATAAATTATGAATGAAATTTAGTTTTTTACAATAAAATTTTATCCAAAATGTTGTATTTTGTATTTGATAAAATAAAAAATAAATATTTATGAATAACTTTGAAATCTTAATCTTTTTTAATTTTCGTATTTTATGTTATATAAACAAATAGATTTTATTTAAAATAGTTATTTGTGCTACAAGGGTGTAAAGTCAACTGTGTTCTAACAAGTGAAACATTCGAGCCGAAGGCGAGTGTTTCATCGTTTCCGAGTTAAAAAATAGGGCTTTACATCCGAGTGGGACATAACGTTTTTTGCACTCATGAGAACTGAAATTTTTACAATTTTACAATAAATTTCATTATTTACAAGGAAAATTAAAACATTGACATGTTTCACAAACGTTTCATGTTAACTTGTGAAGTTACCGTTAACTATTTGGTCATACGGTAAATGCATATTTTATTGTGACATGGAACATTTNGCTTTACATCCGAGTGGGACATAACGTTTTTTGCACTCATGAGAACTGAAATTTTTACAATTTTACAATAAATTTCATTATTTACAAGGAAAATTAAAACATTGACATGTTTCACAAACGTTTCATGTTAACTTGTGAAGTTACCGTTAACTATTTGGTCATACGGTAAATGCATATTTTATTGTGACATGGAACATTTGTTTGCTTTAATTTCTGTAAAATAAATTTCAATTTTAAGCAATATAAGATTATTACTATAATTTACTTACATGACAATTAAGCACATTTATCTCTGATAGTTACGTAATGTGCCAAAAATCGAACAAAAATAACCAAATCATATGCAGATGGCTTTTGAAACGGTAAATATTAAAATTTTAAAACAGGAAAGATTAATTAATTTGAAATATAGGCACGGTCCTATGGCACAGCTGAGACCAATATTTTATGTAGTTTAAAAAGAACAATGGCGACCAAATTTTTACTTTGAGACCAATTTGTTGCATAGTTTATGACAATTTTTTTTCACGAGTGAAATAAAAATTTAAAATTTTCACTGAGTGCCATTAAGTGAAACATTACGACACTCAAATGGATATTGAAAAGCGTATGTTTCGGTACGGGAGTGTAAAAAATATTTTATAAATATGTATTATGTTCAAAATTTATTAATTAATTTGAACCTTTAATTTAGTAGCTTTAACGAGTATTCTCTTTACAGTTGATTTTTTTTATAAAACCTGAGTAACAAATAAATTCACAAAAAATACAATTCAGAACCTTAAAAAACTATTAGAGGGTTTGAAACCTCTGATGTCGTCTCAATTTTCCCTGAATAAAATGTGGAATACAATCCCTATATCACGTTGCTGTTAAGAATTATAATAAAAGTGAAAAGGGAACCCCCGTTTTATCTTCCCCAGTACCAAAAACAATGTCCCTCAATCGGTGGTGAATAAATTAAAAGAAGTGAAAACATAATAAAAACAAACCCTCTACATTTGCACTTTAAATCGACCTGATTCTTGCTTTTTTGTGTGAGATCTGTTCAGCTCACACAAGGAATAAGGGAAGCCCCTCTTATTGTGTGACATTTTGTTATGTGATCCGAATTTTCACACATTACAATAATACAATAAAAATGGAATACTTCTTTCGCACTTTTTTTGTTGTTGTTGCTCTCGCCCAGGGGTTGGAGATTTCAAATTTAAGGGACGGGATTTGGTGGTATTTAAATTAATCGAAACGGAAACATCACTATCCCTAGGCATTGATTTTACAACAAAGCACTTAGGGGAGAAACACTTTACACTACTTAGCACATTTAATTATATTTGATTAAAATCTTGAGTTCTTCATCTTATGGGAGAAATTTTAACGTGACGCCTTGTTATTGTTTTTTGCAATTTCAAATTTAATTTAGCACACAAATTTAATGGATTCTTTTGAAAGATGCATTATATTAAATTGAAAGCTTTTTCGGTTTATTTCTTTAGACTAAAAGCATGTTCAAATGTAGAATATAGACAAAATAATTAAAATAAACTCTTTTATGAGAAATTAATCACAAATTTTAAATTTCTTTATTTGCAAAAAATTTAAAGTTAAAATATGTGTTGTAGGAAAAATTTTTGCCCTAGGTTTACGAGTATATGGCAATATTCTTGATTCAAGACTCACTTATAAGAATTAAATCTGAAAAGATCAATATATAATTCATTTGTCTTATTGAACTATGAATCTTAGTTTGATAGAAGCTTAATTATTTACAACCCCTAAATAAGTTAATGGTAAATGGCCCTTAAAATTTTGACTTCCCTATAATTTCATTTAACCAATTTTAAAGTGCGTAGTAATTTCCAAGACCTAAATATTGGCTATTGAATTTTTAATTAAGCTATAAAATATTTATCGTCCGTTCTCTTAATCTTTTAGGGGAAGTGTTTTATATCTATCCTCTGTTACACATTCTTTATGCAATATTAATGTAGCGAAGAGAATTTAGGTTTTTGCGAATATCGGAATTTCATTTAACAAGAGTTGAGTAAAGTATGCACTTCTCCGTCTTGGGATGAATGGAAGCAACGCTACTATATAGTTGAAGCGATTGCTGGAATCAACCCCACGTGACGAGGCAATTAAATTTTTAGCTAGTTCAGCCCCAAGGGGAAAATGAGGGTTTCATACCCAAAGAATCGAATAAGTTTTCCAGTTTCAATGAGCTTTAAACGTACTCCATCACTTTTAGCCGGAGCAAGAATGGATGTGATTATAATCAATGGACCATCTCAGTGCAAATATGTTTCAATTGTGATTTATATTAAAAATATTTGGGAAAGTAAAAAAACATATACCTCCAACTTAGGTTGAAATGTAAATAAGAAATCTTAATGATTTTAATTTATGAACTATTTGAGAAAAGAAATATTTATGATTTACTTTAGTATAAATTTATTTTATGCATTTTAATAACATTAAATTGGTAATATGGAATTAAAATTTCGTCAGTGTAAGTCGGTTTTTATAGCACAAGTGCTTAAAGAATTCTTTAAAACAGTAGTACTTTTTCTTTAATGTTAAAATATGACACACTTTATATTAAAGTTATTTTTATATAAAAGTTTGCCCATTTTACAGGACATTTTAATGGTATTAACGAATGGTTTAAAATTAAATATAAATATTCATAGAAATTCTTATACCGGAACTCTCTTAGAATTACGACTTCTTCCACTATGTGTTAGAGAGAGAGAGATGCGATATAAGCCTTTATCTAAATAAATAAAATAAATTATTCCCACGACATTCCTGGTAGTAGTAGTATTTAATAATTTCATATCCAATCAAACTATTTGTATAAACAACTTTTATTAATCAATATAATATTGGATTTACCTCTTTTATGAAATCCAAACCTATTGTACTGCGAGTATCCCTCTAACTGCCGAATTGAGGGATAAAGTAGCCTGCATGACTACGAATAACCTCCAACATTCGTTGATTCGTTCACAAGTAACTTACATGAAACGGGTGAATGGCTTCTTTCTGTTTGTGCCTGGTTTGGGTTTGGTACTCTGGCTGTAACGTCATTTCTTCCCAATTCATCTCTCTCCATCCTACTCTTTCCCTATTCCTCGCCCTTCCCCCCCACACTAGAAGCGGTGTTCGTTTTGGCGATAAATTCAGAGCTTTCTTATCGCCAGGGGAACAAATAAATTTCAGGCGCTCGTACATTCGAAATCGCTTTCAATAATAACCAGAGCAGAGCCCTATTTTCTTGGGGCGCCTTTAGCTCCATTCCCCCTCTCTTATTCCGTTGATTTGAGTGCCGGTTGGAGAAGGAGAAGGAGTAGTAGTAGAAGTAGTAGCTCTTATATTGAGGGCGAAAAGACCGAGAGTTTGGTGGCAACGCTTATTTATAGGACCTGGGAATCATAAAGGAAAATCTGATGGTATATTACAACTACGGGGAGCTAATATAACAAGGGGTGGTAGGAAAAAGAGAGAACTTTTGCCATTACGATAACAAACAGCACTTTTGATGATGATGTAATTTAATTTTAAGGCAAAAAGTAAAGAGAACCACGTAGAGACATTTGTTGGGAATTGGGCGATTTTTAGAGCCCAATAAAACCGTCAAGTGGTAATGAGTGAATTGGGAGCTGAAAGCAGGGAAATGGAAATGGTCTTACTTTTTATTCCTCTCTATTAATCCTTGGAGCCTTGAAATTCTCATTTCTTTCGGAGGAAATTTGCATCTTTAAATTTGCCAAGACTAATCCCGAAAATCCGGATGATTTATTGTTGTGCGATTTTAAGTGCATTATCGCCCCTCTTTGCGATTATAAATCATCTCCTTCTCTCTCTGGGGCTGAGATTGATTCCAAATTACGGCCATTATCACGACCATCATTACATGTTGGTTTAAAAGGAGGCGAATTGAATTTTATTGGCAGCATTTTTCGGCCATTTGTATTCATTAAAAGCCGATTGCAGTTTAAGTTGTGTCGCTCTTTGGCCTGGCCAGGGTAATTTATATCAATTTTTGAGGCCAGAAACTTCGGGGTTCAATGCAATAAAACGGGATCATCTTGGGTTACACCGGACGACATAAGTTTAAATTTCCTCCTTCTACAATAACTAGAAAACATCCCTTAACCCTTTAATGTTCATATTTTATTACAGATTTTGCACTTTCCTATCGAAAGACTTGCTTTTCGGCATCGATTTGAGTTTCATAATTCGTCATTTTTTCGGACTAATAAAAATTTTGAATTTTTATTTCACTTGTGAAAAAATAGTATCATAAATCTACAAATAAATTTGTTTTTCTTAAATTCATTTTCTCATTAAAAACGACTCATTTACACTCTTGTAGCACAAATATCTATTATAATTTTCAACACTTAATATTTAAAGTAAGTTGTAGGATCATTAATGGTTTTAATAATATTTTGAGGAAACTTTAAATAAAAAAAATATTTGTTTTTATTTGCAAATTAAAGTTCTCTCGATTTTGTATCTCATTTACTTCTGCTTAGAAGGAATTCTCTATACATATTACTAACTACTTCAAGGAAAGCTCTGAAACTAGTCAAAGAAAAGGTAAAACACAAAATTTCGAAAATATTTTACAAAATCTAATTTTATTGTAATTTTTTCGGCAAATATAAAATTTTGATTCATAATTTTTAAAACAACAATATAGTCTTTTAAATTAAATATTCATTTCCGGAAAAAGTCGCCGTTGGGCTTTAGAGGGTTGAAAATCTGACCAGTATTTGAGGGTTGAATTAAAAAGTGTAACTTAAATTTCCCCATCCAAGATAGTAATCAAATTTTATTGGCCTGTAGGGGGCAGTTAAAATGAGATCCGGATCCAGGATAGGATTATGATAGTATGTTATCAGAAGTTTTTAAACTGGACTGAGATCCCCAAATGATATCCATAGAGCATTTGTCGATAGTGGAAACTCTCTTCTTCTTCGTCGTCGTCATTTTGGCACATCGTTGTCGTTTTGGTGTTCACCTGACCCATTTGCAGTAGGTACATATTTCGGAAAACCCCATCGGAAAAGTTTTTGGACGAAACTTGTCAACGACACAAATATGGGTAGTTAAATAGAGAGCGAGAACGAACCAGGAAAACTGTTTCAATTATCTACAACGCCGCCGCCAACAAACGAGGAAACTTTTATAGAGGAATGCTTTCGCTCCTAATTGTGTATGAAATGCGAATTTATTTTTGAATATCCACAATGCGGGAGTTTTTCTACAATGATGGCTCTCTCAAATGTATTTAATTTAAGTAATTTGATAGTGTTTAGTGTAAATTTTTAATATGGGTTTCGGTTTGAAAAACAAGTTACTTCAGAATTCGAATTCAGTTTTGCACAAATTTGTTTTTAGTTTTTGAAACTTTATCGTTTCAGAATTTAATGCAGAATAACTATTTTATTTAAAGGTTTTATTTCACTGAATTTATTTTTTTTATCACTTACTAAGTAGGTATTTCTATCAAAATGATCAATTTTATTTCATAAAATTCCAAAACATCTTACTGTACTCGTATGTATTTTTCATATAAAAATTTTACTATCCTACTATTCTAGAGTACAGTAGTGGTTATTTCAAAGTTTCTTTTATTTAATCATTTATTATAGGATATTTTTAACAACAATGCCATTAACAAATTCAAATTTTTATTTCCCTAGTGAAGAAAAATGTCATAAAATATCGAACAAATTTGTCTCAAAGTCAAAATTTGGTCGCCATTGTTGGCCTTAAACTACCCTAAATATTGGTCTCGGCTTTGCCATATTACGTTAATATCATAGATAAATCGGCTTAACTGTAATGTAAGTAAATTACATTAATAGACTTATATTGCTTTAAATAGAAATTTATTTTACAGAAATTAAAGCAAACAAATGTTCCATGTCACAATAAAATAGGCATTTGCCTTATGACCAAGTCTTTAAGAGGAATTCTAACCGTTAACGGTAACTTTACAAGTAAAGATTTCATATGAAACATTTGTGAAACATGCCAATTTTTTAATTTCCCTTGTTAATAGTAAAATTTAATCTGAAATTGTAAAAATTTCAGTGCTCATGAGTGGAGTGCAAAAAACGTTTAGTCCGGCTCGGGTGTAAAGCCCTGTTTTATAACTCCGAAACGATGAAACACTCACCTTCGGCTCGAATGTTTCACACCCGTTTCACTCGTTAAAAACAGTTGACTTTACAAAAATTACTATTAAGAAAAGGATTACATTTTATAAACCATTCACTTTAATTATTTTGACCTTCAACTTTTACAAAATCTCAACTTCTAAAGAAACTCTTTGTATCAGCATAAAGTCAAAGTTAAAATGGTTAACTTTTTACCTGTATCACAAACTTATAATCAACTTATGATGACAGTATTGACATATGTTTAAAGTTAAATTAGATGTCTTAATAAAAATATCAATATCACTTTGAGCCCAGACTTTTTTAAATTTAAAGATATTCAAAAAGTTCAATTTAATTATGAAGTTTATTATTTATAATTAAAAGTCTACCATACTAAATGATACATCAGAATTGAAAAAAAGTTTAATATGTTTACTGTATAATACTTCTGGAAGAATTTTTTTACAGCTCATAATTTATCAAAAATTATTAAGTATAAAACAACATATTTAAAATAATTTCAAATTTAAAATCTAGTTTATTCGTATATTTGTCGCTAAAACAAATATGAAAATTAGATTTTCTAAATGTTGTTAAATTTACATTATGAGATCACTCTGTCATAAATCCAATTTCTGGATTCTTGAAATAACATATGGAATTCGTGCCATTTTAATGAAGTTGAATTGAGTTGATGTATGTCGAGTAATTCGTTAGCAAATGCCGTGTTTACCAAAACTGCCTTCCCATTACTCCACATACACTACTGTTCGAATGCTTAAATACACATATGCAATTTATTTTTAAAGTTATATTTGGTATTTTAATCTTAAAAATTAACAATTAGTCAATTTGGGTTTTATATTAGTAATATTAAAGATTATCTATCTCAACAAAATGAATGTGCAGTCAATTGATAAGAAATACAATAGAGTTATAAATCATATTTGTAAAATAATCGGCCTTTATGTTCGGCGGGTAACGGATCCTACTGTCTCATCGTAGGTATGGAATCGAGTCCTGGGAGAGACGCATTGACTGGATAGGTTAACAACCAGTCTAGGTGCTATTAATTGACAAATAATACACTATAGTCAATGAAAAGTCATAACCCCATATTCCTTACAGTCCCATATGTTCCCAATCTCTGTTCCCCAAGTTAACAACAACGTACATGTTAAAACTGTTCCTTCCCCTCTGGGAAGAGACAAATTCCTATTTCAGTTTATGTCAAAGATATTTTTAGTTTTTGGCTATATTATTTTCTTTTTGGTAATACAAACAAAGATTAGATATAGTTCGAACACATTCTTACTATTTTCACTGGAAAAATCTAAAAAAGTATTTATCTGATGTGAAATATTAATTGCCTCAGTAAACCAAATTTTAAAATAGACTTTTGTCACCTGGAAATCAATTTTTAGACAAAAATAACCCATCAATATGATTAAAGCACAATCTTCAATTGAAATTATACAAAGCTATATTTTATACGTAAATTTCATAAAACTGAAACATTTTTTCTTGAAACAATTTGATGATTTCCTTCAAAGGAGTACAATTTCCGCATAATAATTCATTTCTAAACACTTGACTTGATCATTTCATTTTGTATTTATCTTAAATAACCTGATATTTGAATTTAAATGCCTATCAAACAGCTTAAAAGGTAATTAATTCGATTTCATATAATAAATTAATGAAAAACCTGGATTTAAAGGATTGAAACAGAGTGTGTGATGTTTGGATGCCGCAAAATTGCGGATCTGAATGGCATAAGACACATGGAATTAGATTGTCGAACTATACAAAGGCCACCTCACCATAATTTGCATTTTGATAATTGTTTTGGGGTACAACTGGCGCTCATCCCACATCCAACTCGAAGCCTTTCGCCCATTGAAAACCGGGGCTGTAATTGAAATTTCTGTTCATTGTCATCGTTGCGCGAGTCATATCTTCCTTTTCTCCCCATATAAATAAATATAAATGTATATAGTGCGGAGTAAATCCTGTGTACACAAATCTGCATGCTGTAATAATGGATTCAGTGGAAACACATACAGACGGTTTAATGTATGACAAACCTAAAGCTTTCTCATCGTATTTGTTCTAAGAATTATATTCAAATTAATTTTCTATTCATTTTTATTCCACACTTTACTGCTGTTGCTCTGCGCGGAGTCGCACATGGGACAATTATGAACTGTGTTTCCATGCAATTTTATAGGGTAAACATCGATGTTACATAACTATTTTCCATGGTGACTTTGAATGTTAAATATTAAATTGGTCAGTTTATTAGATGGATTACAGAAGCTTTTGTTTAACAATTTTAAGTATAAGTGTATGTGTGAATGGGACGAATGAGTAGGAATAAAAATGAGAAGGAATAAAATAAAATAATTCAGTCTTAAGTTAAATCCCGTCTTTGAATGGTCTCCGACCGATTACAAATCTAGTTAGAAGTATTGTTTTTAGCCGTTTAAAGTTTCGTTTTAAAGCAGTAAATAATTATGGCTCTGTTTACATTTTTCCACGTCATAATGGGAACTATGAGTGAGGATATATTTGGGACTCTCCTAGGAACTCACCTAGGATAATACCTTTTTATATCAACATAAGCTAAAGAATATTATTATTTCAAAGTTGAAATATGTTTAAGATAATTAATTATTTAGTTTGTTGTAATTGTTGAAACAAGATTAATACTAATAAAAGTTAATTGAGGTTAGTTTGGACATAAGTTTGCTAATTAAATCAAAACCCAAAATATTTTCATTTTTTTATTTAAATATAAAATGCTAATTATATTAGATTTTTTTCATGATATACTCGTAGTTCGTAAATAGTGGGTAATACATACTAATTGTTATTATAACTAATATTGAACCTATCCTGTAAATGACCCGACCTATACTGCCATAGTGTGCGGTGCCGAATGGAGAGTTCAATAAACACTTTTATTCTACCCTATTATAATCTCTCTCAAGAAAGTATATATTGTATTATGTTAACAATAGCAATTAGATACTTGTAGTTAAAGTCAGTAAAGGTGTTAGGCAGGGGAAGCTACGGTGATAGGCATCTGGACAATTATCTTATTCATATATTTTATATGTGAATAAGGCCTATAATCGCCGAGCGGGTTCTGCGTTCAATTTTTTTACAATAAATATTATCAATTTTGCAAAATTATTTTTATGTTTTAAAATTCCCAAATGTCACAAATTATTATGTGCTTTAATATTTTTTTTTATTATTTTATTTGACGTGTTTGTTAACCATATTCTCTATTTTGTTCTAAACTTTGGTTAGATGGTGGTAGGTAAAGCGAATGATTTTATGTGTGCAATTTCGCGGTTGCATTATTTCCGCACATAAATTACAAATTTGAATTCCCTTCTGGAGCTAGCTGGTAAATTTGGTAATCGAAATTTCACATTTTATTTAGTTACTTTAAAGATTTTTTGTTTATCTTTAATATATGAAACATTATCTTTTCTTTACTTCTTTATTTAATATGCCGGTGTGGAATGAAAAAATCAGCAGTGGATAAGAAATTCGACTATATTCAGAATTGGTCTGATACATAATAAAGAAATGATTATAGGTTAATTTAGTAAGGTATAAAGGGTATTTTCATAAGTTTAATAATGTTATTGTGCATAGTTTAAATGAATTAAATATCCTAAATAAAATTCTAATAATTAAACCCAAACATCCTACGAGTATATGATGTAAAATCAGTCTGTTGTCTTTTTGACTAAGTCGTACTCATAATTTAAAAGAACCATTATCAGAATTTGATCCAATTATAACTTTTTATATTTTGGAATAATACAAATCGGATGAATAAATCTATTTAAATAACTGGATTTAGGTACGAAAATAATTCTTTTGATAAACTATTAAAATAGTGGAGTTGTCGTCTGTGTGGAGTTTTCTGGTGGTTTGTCTAGAGATGAGGCGGTTTATTTAGAGTATGTAAAACTAATTTGTACTAGGGGGAGTTTGATCATACACATTTGTGCATGTTTCTTGTTTTTCTATCAATTATTATATCATTATATAAAAGGTATTTGAAGGCTATTAAACATTAAAATAAACAAACTAATATATTATATTTCACTGTTCGTTTAATACTCGTAAGTTCAATAAAAAATATTATTATTGAATTTTTTTGTATGTGCTATGTTTCTAAAATTGTTTTCAATATTTAATGAACAATTGAATTATATATGCAAGAATGTAGTTTTAAAAGATAATTTCAAACGAATTTTGAATTACCTTAACCAACCCGAAATTTTATACAAAGAAAATATCACATTATCATAAGTAAAACAGAAGCATGGATAAATATATTCCAAAAATAAATTGAGTCATAAATTATTATAATTAATTTTCACTTATCATTTTGCATTGCATCTGAATACTAAAAGTAGAATTTATTTGTTTAATATTTATTCCCCATTCATTATGAAGAAAAGTCTGAAATTAGTTTTATTGTGGGTTTTAGTTTTACCTAGATAAATTCAAGGCCGTTTATTCTCATGTGCCAAAGATCAACGTGCCTGGCCAGAGGCAATTCTCCAATTAGATTAATGGCCCCAATTTAACTATCGATCATTAGCCGGGCAATCGATAAAATTGGGAGAAGATTTTCCATTAAAGTGATGGGCAACAAAATGATTATGTTTTATGGGTGTTTGTGCTGTTGTTTTACTTGGGTGTGAGTTGCGAGCCCGGAGTTCATTCCATTTTAACGAATCCATCTTGTGGCCCTGGCAGAGCAGAGGCGACAACTGTCCAAATTGTTATCGACGGTCCCAACTCATCTCATTTCATCTCATTTTGACAAATTACTCATCACACGACAAGACACTCAATTAATTACTCATGCCAGTTTGGAAATGGTTGGGTTATTGTTATTTTGTTAATGTGTTGAGAGTAATTAATGTTTATTTTATGTTTAATGGAATACATGCATTCATCTGGAGAGATAGAATGTTCTTCTCTTAGCTCAACTATTAATAGTTGATAAATAGAAGATAACACCATAATCATGAAATGAAGATGGTGATGTTGATGGCTTAATAGTGGATCTTAAACAACTGACCCAATTTTTGGAGAGAATCAAATTAAATTTGATTAAATTTAATTGCTCAAATGTTACCTTCTGTTCTTTAACTTGAAATTAAAGGAACAAAAATTTATTTACATTCCATTTAAACAAATCTAATGGCAATGTTTTGATGTTGAATTTAATTTCACTGAATTACTTGAAATTTATCTTGAAAGCAATTGCTTTCTAATATTCCAACAATTTCCATATGTACTTTGGAAATGTCACAAACATAAAAATAAAGCCTATTTGTATTTGACAAAGTCATAACCTAGAAATATTTAGTAATATTCCAAATGGTCTAGACAAATAGAAGCATATATTTAAATGCCATTTTCGAAAATAGCTTTTCAACTTTAATATAGAATTGAATAACAAATGTCCTTCGTTTTATTTGAACCATAATTTTATTTACCTTGTCATTAATTTAATCAACAACATACATATTGCCTATTCATCTATTTTAGGATCTTTGAAAATGCTTTTGAAAATTGATCTGTAATCATGAATTTATTTTGTGTGGGAATGCCATATTCACAATTCCCATAATGAAAATCATTGATTCATTCCTTTTAGAAATGGTTTATATATCCTACATTCAAAAGTTGAAGTATAATATTTTTGTATTGAATAAACATTCATATTTCCATTTTGTAAACTACTAACTCAATACTCGAGTTAAATTCCTAATTAATTACAAAATCCTGGCCTGAGAAGGATACTCTGAATTTCCATTCAGGTCCATGTTAATTAAAATAAAATGAAAATTCCTTATTGATAATTAAATTACGAAAAGCAAATCTTGGGATACTGATAAGTTAATTGAATGGAATCTTTCAAGTTGTGATAAAGTTTTCATCGGTTTAAATTTCTTAATAAGACGAAGAAGTGGAGATGGAGGACTTGTTTCGAATCCTGGAGCTATTCAAATATAAATAACTTGCAGGCTATCCTAATTTATTAATAAATTGTCAATGCACAAGTTTCCAATACATACACATATATATGAAAGGCAAATATTAATCCGAATTTAGCTTTGATTCCGAATTTCCAATTTACCTGAGCTATGCGAATATGTAAATTGGGATGAATTGAAAATTGGCAAAGCTCGGTTTCTCTAAGCCATATTTCAAATTGAATAGTTGTTAATGTTTAATTTTCCTATGCTTCATACTTTGTTTAACTTTCTGTTATCAGTTTCTCTTCCCTTTCTTTCACTTTGTCATTATTGGTACACGATAATAATAAAAGTGGTCTGCTCCTCTTCATCTCCTTTCCTATTTGAACTGCATTTCCTATAAAACTCCTCCTCCCCAAAGTCATCAATTAGAGCAATTTACTAAAATCGATACTTGTATTCTTGTTATTGCAGATACCGGCACTTTTGTTTCCCCATTTGAAACGGGTGAAGAAGAAGGGAGAGGACAGAGCGAGAGAACTTCCACCACAACGAGGGAAGCCATTGCAATTAGAGCTTCCCCATCATCCAGTTTCGTAAAACTTTTGGATTATTACGTTATCTCATTTTGTATTAAATAAGAGTGTGTTTGTGTGTCGATTTCTGCGGAATATTTAACAATTTTGCGAAACTTTATTGTCGCAATTAACGAGTGAACAATATCGGATGGCTCATCTCGAATCAAGCCCTTCTAGAAAGAGGAAAACACCACCTCTGAACGATGACGAGATGATCAAAAGTCGATGAAAAGATGAACTAAACTAACTTCTAGGAAGATGAGACATCAATCAATAATCCTGTTGGATTTTGTCGTCCCTGTTTAACCACACAATGGGGATTCATTGCAAATAATCTCGTGTGTGCTTTTGTTTGTGTTTAGTGTTTGTTTCTGTGATTTAGAATTTGAAATTGGTAGAAGAGAGGTCAGCACAATGTGTGGCCAGAGCATAAGGATTAAGAGCAGTCGCAGTGGTGGCTGCAGTCTCGTGTGTCTAGTGATTTTTCTAATCAATCTGTGCAACCACAAAACGCGAGCCTCGGCTCTTGTGTGGGATAATGCCGTGGATTTGAACGAGGATTTTCGACTCCTGTGGACAGCCCAGCCAGATGAGATCACCTTCGAGGTTCAGGTGGCCACGCTCGGATATGTGGGATTAGGTTTTTCAGAAAATGGCGCCCTTGACAATGCCGATATGGCCGTTGGATGGGTGGACGACGGACAAGTGTACTTCCAGGTAAGGAAGACTTTTGATATTTTTTTAAATAATTTTCTATATCTTTAAAAAACCATACCATTATTTGGTTGATAATCATTTTAATATTCAAATTATAAAATTCAATGCATAACATTTATTTAATTTAAGAAAGTAATAACGTTATTTCGTTAATGTATTGAAAGTTATCAATGTTTGTTATATCTTAAATGAATGCATTCATTCAACTGTTCTCAACTATTAATAGTTGATAAATAGAAAATAACACCATAATCATGAAATGAAGATGGTGATGTTGATGACTTAATAGTGGATCTTAAACAACTGACCCAATTTTTGTAGAGAACCAAATTAAATTTAATTAGAATCAAATTAAACTGCAGATAGGAACTTTAGAGCAACTAATCTAAAGTTCCTATCTGCAGTTTAATTTGATTCAAGAAGTATTGATTTCATTTAAACAAATTTAATGATAAAGGTTTTATTTTTCTTTTAATTTCGTTTCAATTCTAATTTGAGTATTTTATTATAAATTTATTGACTTATTTTGATCTCGTATCTTTAAGAAATTCGGTTCTGAGGGAATTTCTTTAAAAACATAGAAAAGATTACTTCTTTCAGAAGAAGTTTATTTAAATTTTCCTTATAATTAAATTTGAAATTTAACCTATTGGTAATCTCAATTTATTATTCTGATTTAGAAAAACTCCAAATCACCTGACTACGATAAGAGTTTGTGATAAAAATAATTTATTTTATAATAACATTGTAAATTAAACGCCCTAACTTTTTAATTATTAGACATAATCAATAATTTTATCAAAGTTTTCAATTCTGAGGGATAAATAGCTTTTTTAGAAAAACAAGACTAAAAGGAATGTAATGATAGCTATGTTAATACGTGCATATAATTATAATAATCTCGATACACTGTGGATTGTAGGTGTGATTTCCCAGAAGACAGTCTTTTTTTTATACCGTTAGAAATGCGCCGTGACATTTACAACTAGAAATCAATTTCATTAAGCGACGTACATGAAAAATGAAGGACTGTCTATAGCTAGAACATACGTTTCTCAATTTTTTTTTCAATTATAACAAATTCACAGAAACCATTGTAAATATAATTAGACTTTGACGACTTTTAAACGAAAAAATATATTTATAAATTAAATAAATTCGATTTCCAATAGAAAATCTTTGTTTATCCGAATGATGGTCTAGTGATAACGCAATCGACCTCGGTGGACATATCGAGTCGAATCGGATTGACTTGACTTAGTTTTTTTACAACCAGTTTATAGGCTTTTGGGAGGTGTGTATTGCTAGATTTCAGATCCCTAGTCCTCGTCAGAATTCGGCAGAGTCTACGCTAAGCTTTCGCACTATATTTAATGCTTCTAGAATTGACAACTCACCTGTCTCTTTTACTTGTCATGCGATGAGATTTGTTCTCCTTTAATTTTGAGTCAACTGAAAGTGGACATAAAAGATAACTTGTACCTACAAGAAGAAAGTAATGTCAAAGTGGCAAAGAAATAAAAAAAGCGTGCCTTGTTATTACTTGTTCGAACGAGAAGGTTAGCGTTTATTATTAATTAATTTTAAATTTTATCATTATAGAGATATTTAAATTTTTGTTGAGACGAGATAGGAATTAGGAAATTGGAAAAGGATGGACAAGACAGGGTGTTCCAACAATTAATTTTGTCCACTACAAACTGGTAATTGACTTATAATACAATGAGAAACAAATAGTGACTGAAACGTCAAAACCCGTTGGTTGAGGTTGAGAGTCCTCATATTCCTCACAGGAATTAAAAGTCAGGATTTAATTTTAAAAAAAAGTTTAAGTAATCCAGTCATTTTTATTACTACAAAGCTGTATCTTATAAATCTTTATAAATTTTAATCTTTAAAAATTGCAAACATTTTATAGAAAATGGCAGCACACGTGCCAAGTTTTCTGACCTTGTTATATAAATAGCTGCTTTAAAAACAATTTAAAAATACAATTTTATGTTCAAATGAAACTAAAAGTTCCAAACGTTTTGTTTTATCTCATTGTCTTTTACTACAGCTATTAAATCATCGATTGAAATCGGTAAATTTCAACATAAAAGCTCCAATCAAGGTGTTGTCTTTTATGTTTGCCTCATCAATGGACATATAATAAAAATGGCTGCTGATGGATGGACGGCTGAATGATCATAAAAATGGAAACCAGGAATTCGATTTGGTTGCCCGATTGATTATGTACGGACATTAATTTCACAAATTGCGAGAGAGAGTCGATCAATATCAGAATTAATTTTCAATTAAATCCGGGGCGATAAATTGCGTTATCTGATTTGCGGAAAGACCACCAAAACACAATGTGTAAAACTGCGGTCCACGCAAATACATAATTTCTGTGCAATTTCGGCGATGGGGGAATATGGATAATCTATTCTGACACCTATTATTTGCCAAAATTGTTTACACGAAGGAGCAGAGAGCGCAAACCGTTCCGGTTGTGTGCGATTTCAATGTGCAAGCAAATAAATCAATTCGTTTGTGAATCTAATTAGTTTGCAATAACCGAATTAACGTGCCTTTCAATAGATTTGATGCGAAATTTCGGTGGACTTTTCAACCCCTCTTTATCTCTCACTCTCCCCTTTGGCATTTGTTGTTGTTTTGTCTCCTGGTTTGTTGTGCCATCATTTTGGAGATAATGATGACAATTTTACTGCTCCGAGTTGTTCGTTCATTAACATGTTAATTCTTCCAATATGCTTTTGTTGGGGACCAGACAAATTATTTGCTTTGTCCAGATTATTATTATCATTATCCCGTGGGGCGAACGAAAAGGATTGAAAATTATATTGACAACGGTTAAAACTTTGAAAATGAATAAATAATAACATTATTTATGAAACAGTATTGATTAGACAGCCCAAAACTAGAAACGATTGATGTGTATATAAAAGAAACATTTTGTAACTTAAATTGATTATTATTTGATAGTGGGCGAAGAACCCGTTCTAACTTTAGCCCTTATTCACATATAAAATACACCTACGAAATAATTAATGGGACACCTATTACAATTTCACACTTTTCTCTTAATTTTGGCAGTACTACTATATTTATTGAGAATTTTTTTTTGTATTGAGATATCAGCTATATCAATTGACAAAACTGCATACCAACTTTTGTAACTTAATGCTTTAAAAATAAATAATTAAGTTGTGATAGGTGTCCTATTATTTTTCTCGTAGGTGTATACGACGCACGTAAACGTGTCATTATTTGTATGGTAGTTCTCCAAGTAATTCTTCCAGTAATTTCTTTAATTGATTTGGAGAGCCTTTGGGTAGAAAGAAAAATAGGTTTTATTAGACTCACCATTCAGCACTGCGCACCAGGCCAGTATAGGTCTGTACAATTTTGGGGATATGTTTAAAATTAGTAAAATGGGCATTCAATATGAATTTTAATTTAAGAAGTATATAAATCTTGAAGGAAGTTTTGAGGGTGTGTTCTCCTTGCTCTGATAGTCCTGTTTTGAGAATTGAGTAAAAGTAAGATATCTCACCAATTGATAAATTTGTTTTGATAAACATAAGAATATCAAACGGCTTTTTAAAATTTAAATCAGTATTTCATTACCGATTTAGTCCTGAAGCTCTTAAATTTTAAAATATGTATATTTTAATATATCAATTATAAAAATATCTTTGTTTATTAGGTCATTGACTTTAAAAATCTTTTATTAACAATTATGGATATTAACATATAAATTAAAATTGGATGAATGAATTTGTCTTTTAACCTTTATTGTCGTTATTTCTCAGAAAGATAAGGCGTTTATTCTTGTCTTTTGAGATATAATATTTCATAAATATTGAATTTTTCTTTCTTTTTTTAAAAATGAATGCCTCCTACTTAATTTCTGGACCAATTTAATTTTTTTGTGAATTTTTAATGAGCGCCTGTATTTTTCATTCAACTTTTCAATCGTCCCACGTATAATAGGAGCACCTTTGTTATTATTAGGGTAAACGAACCAATTTGTTCCAGTTTAAGTGCGTTTGTGTTTGTGTCCGAATGAATTGTGTTAATGAGAAAACCACCCCTGAATTGGGGAGGGAGTTGAAGGATTTGAATGGGGGCTCGACCACGAATTTCTCCCCGAAAAAGCGGAATAATAATTAAACACTGGTCGGTCGGTTGTCGCCGAAATTCCAGCTATCCGGTTACCACGGCTCAAATTAAGACCTATTCTTCGACTCAGGTTTAATTAGGGAAAATTAGGGGTTCATGATCGTAACTTGGCCACCTACAAAAACATACATATAACTGAAGTGAGGAACGGCAAAAAGCTCAACAGTTCAATTTAATTACAAAATTAATTACTTTCATTATTTATAGTGTTTCCACGGGCAAAATCAATTGCAATTTTTAATTAATTTCACGTCATCGTCAATTGGTGTTTAATTAAAATTCTGGAGGTAAACAACAAGAGAATCCTGATCATAATTAAACCGATAAAAAGTTAAATTTGTTAACTTGGGCTTTTTGTGCTTGAAGGTTCGTTCTCGGTGAACCAATTTTGGGAAAATCAATTACTGTGAGAAAATTACCCGTATAAAGTTTTTCTCTTATTTTACTACATGATTATTAGACACATTTTAAACTTTAATCGATTTTCAATGCTTTTCTATTTTGCAATGTAATTAAAGATTAATATGACAAATTCAATTAGGTTAAGTATTAATGTTTAACATATTTGGTCATTCTTATTTGAACTTATTAATTTGCGTTATTCCTAAACATAATCTGTAAATAATATTTTTAATCCTATATAAGTATCAGGTTGTCCCATTTGAAACTTCAGACCTGGAGCCAAAATATTTAAATAATCGAAACAAACTGCATTTTAAAATATAAATTTCTGTATATAAGCAGTACGTTGTACATAAGATATATATCTATAGTATTCTGTCCTTCAGAACCATAAGAATTCTATAAGGGATAAAAACACAGCCTTCCGATACCAAGGAACTGGGACCTTCAAATAAGTTTTATAAATGCAAAATATATTGTAATCTATAGGTGTCGAATTAGTCCATTTGTGGAGATATTTGAGCATCCTAAAGGGCTTAGAACGTTTAAGGCATGTCGTGCAGCATATGCTTTGAACTTAATTTGATTATGAAATTTAAGATTGATGACCTATTACAGATTAGTTTTTAATTTTAAGTGAATTTGATATGGTTTTGTAATTAGCTGTCAGTAGTAACAGTCTGGGTTGATGGAAGTGGAGACAGTTGTTCTATAGCCTCGTGTGTTTACCTTAAATTGATAAGTGTCTTGTTTGGAGTGATTCTGGGTTTAAAATTTGTCTTAAAGATAACTTAAGGCCTATCCACTTTGGAATTTTTGCCTATTAATAATTACAATAAAATTATGTCATATATAATTACTAATTTCATAACAAATTTTTGGTTTGAATATATTTTTTCAGATGGGTGTTTTATTTGGGTCGATAAATTTGCGATTTTGAATGTTTTCATTTTTTTCCTACAACCAGAATAGAGGAGTTTTGAAGATCATATATCTAAATTAATATTTTTAATCACTGTTTTTGACACATTTTTACTTAAAACACTCTTTCACTTTAAACCCACAAATTTTCCTGACTGCATCTAATCGGGATTTATAACCAAAAAACTGTAAACCTCGATAGTCTTGACGACAAAAATACTATTAAAATAGATAAACTTAATATTAGTAGGCAACATATATAACTATTAAAATTATTAATAAGAGCATTATTACAATGAATGATATTGCTTTGGTACACGGTGTAAAGCTTCTCATGGGACAGTCTAATATTTATAAAGGTTAATATTATAATTAATCAAAATGATTAGTCATTAACCAATATTTAAAGCTCACATATTTTAATTTATAAATCTATAATATATCTTCCTTGATAGTGATTTAAATAGCTTCTAGTCATTAATCGGTTTTACCGAATCAATTTGTTTAAGAGAAGACTGCAAAAATTGTTCACGATTTCAAACCACCTGAGAAAATATTTCTGCTCAATTATAATGCAAATTAATTGCTTCAGGTCCAACGAATACGCGGAAATAAAAAATGATGACAATTAATTAGAATCAAATGCTGTAAAAAAATGAGAAAAAGAGTAATGGTCATCTGAAAAAAGGCAATCTGTTTTGTATATCGTAAAGAATAAGTACAATTCTTGAAAGGCAGCTGGTGCTTGTCTCTTTAATCCGTCCAGTTTCTGCATATCGATGGCTATCTTTTTGATATGGTGACAGTAAACCGGGTAATTTAAATTAAACGTTTATAAGAACGTTATTTGTAGCAATCTGGACAAGACGATTGCGATTGCAATCGATTCTTCTGTTCGGAAAACCTGTTATGCAAATTCCCTTATCTTTCTTTCTCTGTCGCTTTATAAAAGGAATTATAGTATTGGGTAGCGTAATAACTTTTGGACTAGTTTGTCACTGTAAAAGTTCAATTTGAATTTTAATTAAGTTCTAGATTTATTATATATAATTTTGTTATTAGCTAACTTTTTTCTAATTTAAGGTAACATAGTAGAATCCAGTTATATTGACGTTTTTATATCGATTACCGTTTATGAGACTCAAAATCAATCATGGAAAAACTTAGATCAAATTTACTCCCATCTTGTTGCCATGTCCATATTACCGGTCACATTTTCCAAAAAAATGGTCATTATAATTGCGTCATTATATCCGTGTATTTTGTAGCATGTTTTACATGCATACATACATATAAATACTTATAAATGATCAACAGACCCTTGTACCATCGTAACTTCTTGGAGTGTATATGTAACATGGATTCTCCATTTGACACCGCTCACGTGGGCAGTATAGGTCAAACACAGTATAAAGGAAGGGTTGAGGATTAGTAAATAATGGGCTGCCTTTGCGGTCTAGCGTTTAGCATCCTAGAATACCTCCTCGAGGTCAAGGGATCAAATTCCGGGCGGATATTTTTCTAGTGCGAAAAAGTTTCCATTTGTGTATATCAATAATAAAGCAAATTATAAATAAGTAATGGCGCAAAATAGTATATGAAATGGGCGGATTGACTGGACCCGTTTACATTTGGTTTAGGTGCTATTAATTGACTACTAATTCACTGAATAACAAATAGTCAGGAAAAGTCTAACACCCGTTGGTTCAACCTCAACCAACGGACTAGCCCAAGTTCCGCACTGGATTGTATTGAGAAATATTTATTTATTTATTTGTAGTTTAGTTAATAGTTTTTGGGGTAATTTTTGGTTTTTAAGAATATAAAACTTATTTATAATGATAGCAGATTATTATTTTTTAATGATTTTATTAGTAACGAATTATCTATAGATTTTCTGCAAGGAAATCTATTCATACAAACTGTATTTCATATTATTATACATTATATAAATGAAATAATATTGTATTATCCAAATTCATTATACTTCTTCAAATGTCAAAGAACTATTATTTATTGAAATAGCAAAATAAAACTTATAGTACCCCCTAATAGTTGTTATCGCATCTCTCCACATTCTGCCTTGTATATCTCTGGCAGTGATCATTAAACATCCATCCATCCGTCTCATCGTGACAAGCAATTTGAAATTAATTTTGCAACAATTACCCGGCTCTCTATTTCATGGTAGATTATGGCTCCCGTCCTTCCTCAAATACAGACATACCACACAGCAGAAGCTTCTGCTTCTGTCAACGACATTCTCATTCTTTTTGCTCCATGTTTGCCCCCTTCTGCACTAAAAAATGCTCCGAACGAATCCAACAATTGACTGACAATGTGCAATAAATTTTACATCAGGTTGTACAACTGCAAAAATTCTCTCTCATTCGATGCCATTTTACTCTTTCCGCTTTTGGTGCATAATTCCCGGATGTTTTCCAAATAGTCCATTCACGTTGAAAGTCATAATAATCAAATTACAAATTTACCTGTGTGAATGAAAATTGGACGAATAAATGACGCTGTTTAGTGCAATTTTAATGGCATTTATTGTTTGGCGGTTAAATCAACTTTATATCGCTGAAGCTAAAGGTAATTTAAAAAGTCATATTTTTGGACATAAAAATAATTTTCAATCAAACGCATTCAAAACTTTATGGCCTTCAATTAGGAATAAATAGGAAACCGTCTGTGTAATACGAGCCGTTATGTATATTCTCATTCCTCATTCTCGATTTAAAGACGGATTTTACACCTTTGCAGGACATATCTTTTGGCAATTTAAAGTGGAAGGACAAAACATTATTAAAGCATACATGTTTATAGAAATTATTTATTAATTTTTATTTAAGAATTATTTTTTCAAAACAAATTACTAAAAATATATTTCAAACCAGGACCATGTCGATTTTCTTTTATATTTCGGAATTTGATATGTAATTGTCTGTTTCTTTGGATGCGGTTTAAAACCTTGAAAACATTGATATTATTTGAAAAATTAATTGTAAAATTTCATTGGAAGAAGTCCCTGGTTCCATCAAGTGGGAGTTTGTTTTGTGAATTTTAACAAAGGTTTAGAGATTGGATTCCTATTAGTGACAGTGATGCAACTACAATCTTTAATTGTATTTGTATGTCTGAAAGATTTTAGAGCTTGGATAGGAAGTGTATTTTCTATTTCATTAACCAGGAGCTTTCATTTAGTAATTGCTGATATGGATACTCCATGGATACAGAGAACAATAAATGAGAATGAGTGGTGAAACCGTTGCGTATGTCTTATCTTGGTAATGAAATTTGGCCAAAGCAAATTGTGCACTGTCAGCGATTAATTGTTAATAATTTTAAAATATTGATAGTCAATTTGTACGAGTGCTTTGAATAACAACAAGCAGTAATTCGTTCGACGTTCATTTATGTTACTATTAAATTATGATCTCCATGACAAGCTATCATTAAAAGATGCCAGTTTTATTCAAGTACTTACAATAAATGACTTTTTAGTAATCGTAATAACATAAACCGTTAACCAAATTTTTACATTGACTATTATTTGTACGAATTAAATATATCAGAAAATATTTGTGAAAATGTGTTATTTAACTTGTACAGAAATGTTGAAATATTTTTAGCCTTGTATGAAAAGCAGACAACCTGGAGGGGAATCTAAAAAAATCACTGATAATTAAAAATATTTGTCATTTAAAATTAGGGATAAGATTATTAGAAGTAGAGCTCATAGTAATAAGTTATCACTGTAAGAAATTCATTGTCATTGAAGAAAAATTAAGAATCTTGAATCTTTGTATAAAACACAGTTAATAATCATTATTAAACACATGAGCTTTCTTTAAAACACTTATTACGCTCGAGTTATACAAGTGTTCAATATTATCTCATCTAAACGACCTTTTGTATTAATAACTATGATATTAACGATTAATTTCTTGGGACATCTTTAATAAAATTATTACAAAAACTATTACATAAAATATGTACGATAATTAATGTAAATGATTGATCAAATTATTGATTTATTTCAAAATAAGTATAAAAACAGATAAACTGGGTTTAAATAAATTCCCCCATAAATCGAAGAAGCACAATTGTCCAATGATTGGAACCCATCTTCCAATGATCCCCAGTAAAGAACATGCATTTATTTATGAATGTATGAAAATTGAACATGCATTACCTCTGTGTGAATGCAGCTAATGCAATAAAGAGGTGGCCTGTCAGGCAATATTTTACGATCGAGCCATTTTTCGGGCTCTCTCAGAATAATAATACCCGAGCCGTCAAAGGATGATTAATTACTGGTAATAAACCAGAGAGGGAGAGCGAGAGAAAAGAAGAAGCAGAGGAAAATATGCACAATTGCAATGGCCAATTATACGGGTTATGTTTCTGGTTTCGCCATAATTCTGATGATTCTTCTGCCTGCTCAGGCATTATGTTTTAGCCCAGTTTCCAATTATCGGGATAATTTATTGGCCGGGCATTTTGCATGAAAGGCGCGTCTCTCGACTCTTTGTTCGGAATTATTGCACCAAAGGTGAGATGCAGTCGTTCTCTTACACATTTAGCCTTTAATAATTGGAAAACATTTAAAAACGTTTAAATGGGGTAAAGTTAATTATACAAATTGCTAAAAGCATTCCCGAACTCTAGGGAGTTTTTAAATCACGAGCGTAAAGAGTTGTGATATATGTAACTTATGTGTTCAATAATTTTACAGCTGTGTTTCAAATAAAATTGGTTTGTAGGAAAATTGATCATCTTTATTTTAATTTTTTTGGCTACAATATGTCGAGCCGTTTGTTAGCTACTGCGCGTAATAGCCTAAAAGCCGGCCTGTTATGCCAACGCGACCCTGATTTTCACAATTCTATATATATTATATTTCAGATTGATCAAAAACCCCATCAAAAGATTGTTTAAATAAAGCCCCATAGCGGAGAAAATGGGCGTGCGGTTATAACGCTGACCCATTCGGCATTTGCGGTTTTTTGTTTTTTTTCACAATTTTGCAAAATTGATATAAGTATTTGTAAATCTGGTACGACATTAAGTTGTAATCTGTTATAGATATATTTTGTATAAATTCGAAGTTTCAGCGTCATATGGTTTCAGAGATATCAAAGGAAAACAAATGCGGTTATAACTTTAATTCACAGTGTATAACTATTATATTGTAATTGTCCATATGCATAAAAACGTGTCATTAGATGTACGTTGGGCCACCCTACGCTCCTCCATGTAATTCGCCCTGGCTTTTCCTGCTTATCACCATTTCTGACCTTATCTAACTTATTGCTATCGATGAAGTAATTTCTGTAAATAATTTGAGGAGCGTTTGGATGGGAAATGTTAAAAGTGTTATTATTGCTATTCCGCACCACACACTACGGCAGTATATGTCTGGCCACTTTACAGAATACGTTTAATGTTAGTAATATGAATAGTTAGTATGAATTACCAGTTATAACAATCAAGAGATCATGTAGTGGGCGTGTTTACTCCTTAAACTATTAATTTTGAAATCATACAGATATTCCATATTGAAATTAATTTGTTAATTAGTATTTGCTTTAAAATCTCTATACATAGGCTTTTGTGATTTTTAAGACAATCTGTGTTATATTTAAAATATTGATAGATGGGTTATTTTCTAAATAAATTCCTGAACATTGACTAAAATAAAGGCTATTTGAATATCAATAACATAAATGCATAAGGCATTTAAATGGGGACAAGTTAATTAAGCCCTTTATTATTTCTGTGTAAATTTGCTTGCTATTAGATTTGCCAGTTATTATTATGAAATAATAATTCACAAATTGGGATCCTGTTTGCATTCTGTCTAATGACCTACATCAGCAATAAAGGCAGATGAGGGTCACTTTCCGGAAATTTCACATTTCATATTTATTATGTGCCAATGTTTTTACTGTCCCGACTAACAATCAACCTCATTAATTCCCTTTATTCAGCTTTGGCCTGCCCTGGTCTGGTCTGGCCAAATCCCATAATAACACATGCCAACTGGAAATATACATATTAAATGTCATCCCATTTAAATTTCACAAATGTATCCATTTAACTAGATACATGAAACTTTGCCAGTTTTAATTTCAACATCCCTCTCCCTCTTTCTCTCGCTCTTTTTGTATAGCCCACAAAAACATCAACTTTGACGCAGAGCAGAGTCCGAACCCCGGTCTCATCATCCCTTGTCTGTTTAATTTGGACCAAATAAAAAAAAATTCATTTATTCCCGTAGTTTTCGCCAATTGATATTTTCATTTATGCACACAACTTTCAAAGGGTTAATATTGCACGTAGTTATTCGTTTGGCAGTAAAAACAAAGTTTTTCATTGTCCATTGTCCAGTTATTCAATTTGGAAAACAATTTTATTATGGACAACTGGCCAGGAATGAATATAAGTCAGTTTTAAGTCATTTTTTTATATAATGGAATATGCCATCATATTTCTGTTTGGAATTAAAGTTAATTAATAATTTAATTTGCTTTGCTTTACAGACCACGATTTTTATTATTAAATACTATAATATTTATAATAAAACATAATAGTTTTTAATGCATTGAAGTAACATAAAATTATAAATAAATTGAGTAAATTTATATGACAATTTTTTAATAGTGGAATTTTGTACTGTAAAATGGAAATTTTATCGAACTTTAACGGTATTAAATCAAGACATTAAATTTAAACAAAATAAAGTCCTGATGCGAATGAGAAATTATTAATTAAACACATGAGGGAGAAGATCCTTTGTGCAAGAGACAACAAGATATAGTTTTCTGACTCATATCGTAGAATGAGGGAATGAAATAAGAAACAAAGTGAGATGGGATTTTAGACTTTTCAAATTTGAATTTCATAAATTGTGATGATTTTTAGATTTTTTCGTTAATGTTATAAATAGAACTATGTGTCGAATAAGCATTATTAAACTCTCAGATCTTCAATACAATACTAACTATGCTCGTGGTATTAAATAACCCTAGTTTTTAATAATATCTTATCTTATGGACCTAGTTGCATAAATATGTTCTATATAATAAATAAATAAAAGATTCCAAACAACATTAAATTTTCATTTAGTTTCTTTATGTTCATTTTGTTCCTATATATTTTTGTTATAGATTTAATTAAGTTACTCAAATAAAAAAAAAGTTATTACATAAAGATTAACTATTTTTTTAAAATTTCATGTAATAACAATATTTTTTAAATCGATCCCTGGGCGGGTAGGATTGAATGGGTCCTTTTTCAACTGGTCTAGGTGCTATTAATTGACTAATAATACACTGAAAACAAATAGTCACCGAAAACCCGTTGGTTGAGGTTGAGACCCCCATGTTCCTTACAGGAATTGAAAGGGAATTTTTTTTATTACTTGAAGATTAAATACGTAAGTGATTAATATTTTAAATCATATTTTTCTAGTGGTTTGTTAAGAAGTTCTCGTTAAAATAGTATACCATTACGAGTATCACAATCACACTCGAAAGGCGCTAGTATAGCAGCATGGTATACAATTTGAAAATTAATTTTAATTCTGCGTCCATTTCTTAAACTTAAATTTGAGTTTTTTTTTATAAATTCCGGAAAATAGTACTATATACTTTCTTTACTAGAAAGTCATTGAATTTACAACATTATCTCTGATTGATGAAAGAATTTCGAGCCATTAATTTTAATTAATCGAATTCATTCTCAAATTTCAAACACTTAAAAGTAGATAAAAATGCATCTTAATTTATTCGTTTTATATTTCTTTATGTTATCTATAAACTAGCGTTTTGTTAAACAATTTAAATATACATTTTATTCACGATTGTAACTATACTCGTAACAAAACCAAATATTTTGTTTGGAATGGAAAATTAATGGCAAATAGAATATTCATCGATATGATAACGAATATAATTATTCAAAAATATTAAGAAACTGTTTTACCTATTCCAAAACTGGGACAAAATTATAGTTAATAACCCACATCTCTGAAAATAATAGAATATTATTTTATAACTAGCCGACCCGACAAACTTCGTCTAGCCATTTTCATTATTTCCAAGAAATATAATTAGTAAATAATTATGTCTATTCCTGGCCATTTAATAATAACATAAACGATCAAAGAATTGATAACATAAAATGAGTGCAGTTTTTGGTGAGTTTATTCATTGATTTTTTACTTTCGTGGAGAAATGACCACTATTCTGTTTAAATTTTTTGACATACTCTTAAAAATAGAACTATCAATTAGAAAGGACCTCTTTGTTAATTGACGTTGACGAAAACGATTTTGAAAGCTTAATTTACAACAATAAAATGTTCGTGTTTAATGTTATTTAATTAAAAGCGTTGCATAAAATAGTGTTTAATTATTTTTAATCACTCAATCACTGAGCACTCTTTAAACAAATAGTTTTAAATAAAAATTAACAAAATCGCTCAAACTGTTCACGAGTTTTAGCTACCAAAATATGGACAGATCCATTTTTATATATAAAGATTGATGAACATGCAAATAAATTGATCCCTGTTTTATGATGATTTATATACCACACTCTTAACAGTTGTATATTTTACTATTTTTGTCTATATTTCTAATTATACTTTGTAGTGGTATCCTTAGTATCATCCTAGTCTAGTATTTTAAAATATAAAGTACAAATTTTATTCCCTTGTTACAAGATAGATAAAGCGGATGACTGGAAACAATAGTGGACTAAGCAAATTTTAAACATTATTTTAACAAGGATGAACTTTGAAAACTCAAATTCAATTAGTTTTAATCAAATTACATTGTATTTCTAATTTTTAAGCAGATTAGTTTAGTTCAGACCCAACACGGTATTTGTCCAACTTTTAATTCCAATCTCCGAAAAGTTTCGAGAATGTGAATTCGAATTAATGTTGAATGGAGAGAATTAACACCTGATTTTGATTAGCTTTGAAAGCGCGCGCTTGAAATGTGATAAAAGTTTGTTTAATAAACTTGTTAACAGTAAAATGTTATCATCAGCAATTTATCGCCCACGACAATAAAGCTGAATGAATCGGGAATGGAAAAAAGAGAGGACGGAGAAATGAGGCCTGAATAAACTTCCATTTGGGATTCTTTAGCGTAGCGAGCGATCCAGGTCCATTTAAACCGGGCATATTACGGCGCGGGAGAGTCATCAGCATCATCTACATAATGCACGTTAATGGCCACGGGCAAAACAGTCGCCCAGCCAAATTGAATTTTTAATAATTCTTCGAAATTTACACCTCGCGAATATTTATTAACATCGCTTTAATTGTTTTTTTTTTATTTATATTGCTAAATGAGGTAGAATTACGAAGATTTTATCCTGAAAACTGTTGATCCAGTTTAAATACTTCATAGTGAATGTATCAATTATTATAAAAATTTAAATAATATTTATAAATTAATGGCTAAATATTATATGCGCTTTAACCATGATAATATTCTGAAACTCCATAAAATATAATACATAAAATCTGCCTTAGTTATATAAAGTATGTTCATATTTGCTTTAAAATTTTTAGAGGGGCTTAGACTTCTAATAAATTCTATTTGTTATTGGTCGTTATTGGTTAGTGGGCGAATAACCCGATCGGGGATTAGAGCCTTTATTCACATATAAAATATATGAATGAGATAATTGTCCAGGAAAACATGTCATTAGGTGTATGGTTGACAGCCATACGCCCCTCCACGTAAAACGCCTTAGATTACCCTGCCTTACACCAGTCCTACCAATATTTCAATAAATAACCTCAGGAGTCTTTGGATGGGAACGGGTAAATGTGTCACTAGATCCGCGATTCAGCACCGCATACCAGGCAGTATAGGTCTAATCACTTTTCCGAATAATTTTAAAGTTAGTAATTTCAGCTGCTAGTATGAGGTACTCACCCGCTCCATAGACGAAGTGGTAACGCTCTCGTCTGTCTCTTCGGAGACCGTGGGTTCGATCCCTGGGCGGGTAGGATTTTTTAAATGATCTAGGTGCTATTAATTGACTACTACACTGAAAATAAACAGCCATGGAAAGTCTAACACCCGTTTGTTGAGGCTACCTAAAATTCCGTATTGGAATGTGGTGGGAAATATTTATTTAGTTATTTGCTCCTTGCACTGAAAACTTTTGTTGCAATAATGCAAAATGCTGAAATACAGATTATTAATTACATGAAAACCAATTTCCCACGTAGCCGCACCCATTCAGTTCTATTTTAAAATCTTTAATTTCTTACTAAAAATAGTCTACTACATCGCAAAAGCATTAGGCTAGGGTAAGTTAACATAAAAGTACTACTAGACCCGCCATTTAGCACCGCACACTAAGGCAGTATTGGTCTGGTCACTTTACGGGAGAGGTATAATGTTAGCAATAAGTACTCTTAGTTTAAATTGACAGTTATTTGCAGGCATCAAAAATCGTGTAGACTTTATGGGAGAGTGTTATCGCCTGGCACTCATAGTATTACTTAGAGATTAAAGTAGAAATTACGAGTACATAAATATAAGGCGATATTTATTGGTCGATATTTGAAAATATAACCATACTCTTATTTGATATTGTGGGAATTGAGTTTCAACAAATTGTATTTAAATAATATGATAATATTTCAAAATCTTCACGCATTTGTATTCCTTTATTAAACTGATTATAATCAATGTTTGCGGAGTGTAATCCCGGTTTTTGTGAGCGCCCAATAATCGTCCGTTGTGGTCGAAAGCGACGCTTTGCAAAAGTAATTGTATTATTATTTGGCTGTTGTTGGCATTTATGGGTGTTTGCGGCTCGCGGATTCGCAAAGCCTGGGCTTTAAATGAGAATTAAATTAATTTCTTGGCGGGGCGCAGAGACGACGACTACAAAGAATAAACTCCATTTCACCACCAACTCATCGTCTTCTGCCTCTCCTCGCTTAAGGATTAAGCTTCATTTCCATGTCGTTGACAGATTTGCACTGTGTTTTTTTATTCTTATTTTAGTTTGCTGAACCGTTAACACCCGAAATCTGCAATAAAAGAATTAATTTTCACTTTTCTGTTGAGCCGCTATGATAATTCTGAAGAATATACTTTAATGAAACATTATCTGTTAAAATGAGTCGTTTTATTTCAAATTTAAGACCAAGTTCTTATGAATTTTTATGTTTCACGTTAAACCACGACGCAATCCAAATAAGACCTGTAAATAAAACGTTATAAATAGATATTTAATATATATTTTTAAAATATGCTTAAGGAGATGACTTTTAATTAAAGATGTTTTTTTTTATTTCGGTATTTCAATCAAAAAAATTTGTTACGGTTACGCGAAACTAAATTTAATTTATTTTATCCACCTATCGGAGAACTCATAAGCTACGTTTACTTTATTTGTTATTTTATTTAAAAATGCATACAATTTTGTAGATAAGCATTATTAAACACTCGGGCCTTCTTTAAGGATTTTACACCCGAGGAGGATATATATATTTTTGGCACTTTCCTCAGAAATTACTAAAAAGCTAATTTTACAAAATTTGGCCCTTGCAATGGCCTTTGGCGCCGAAATTTTTACTTTGAAATAAATTTATTCGAAAATTTATGACTTTTTTTCGCCTTAGTCAAATAAAAATTCAATGTTTCAATCAGTGCGAAAAAGTGAAACATTACACAACAATAAATGGAAAACGAAAAGCTTATGTTTGGATGCAAATAATTTAAAAGGCTCGCCCAACTGCTCGTATTTCACAGTTGTTAAAAACCGCCTATTTTATACCCTTGTAGCACATAAAACTATTTAAACAAATATGTGCCGAAGAATATTCCTTTATAAAAGCACTAGTAAGCTAAAAATATAATTTATTATTAATGATTTTGTTCATTCTTGATATTCTTAGTAATTTAATATCATTTGTATGAAACTAATCTACAAGAAAATGCATAGCAAATATCTCTTTTTTTAAATGAGGAATTGAAACCAAATTATGAGCAAACCAATGAAGAAGAAATGATTAACATACAGTACATTGATTATTATCATGAAAAATTATAACCATATCAGAAACCAATAGACCGAAAAGGTTTCTGTTAAAAAATTTGTAACTTAAACTTGGATAAATATAATTTAAATTTATATAATTTGGTAAAACAAATATTTTTATTTGTAAACTAATTGACCTTTTAAAGACTGAACATTTCACACATTTTAAGCGATTAGATCAAGGTTCGTCAATTCAAATGTCAAGGCTCTATACAACATTAAATTAATGTTTATAGGTCTAGTTTGGTTAACTACTAAAAAACGTTGAACAAACCGCTGAACGATCAATCACAAAAATAAGACACTAATAAATTAGCATATTAGTAAAACGGTGTATTAATTTACAGTCAATATTTTATATTCTCTTATCTAAATTATGACTTTTATGAGAGACATTAAATTTGAAAATCCGTAGGAGATTAACCAGTCACATGTTTGGCATTCCTCAAAGAAAAATTTGAATGTAGTTTTTGTTTGTAAATAGTTATAATAATGCTTGGCATATTTAAATATTTATATGAGAAGAATTTAACATTTAAAACTGTTATTGAGTCATCGTCATGAAGAAGAAACAAGTCCAAAATTCATGCAACTCAGTTGAAAACCCGTTTCAATTTTTCGGTCATTGTTTTTACATGTGTTTGTGACTGGAAATTTCATAGTCAAATTCAAAATCAATCTTAGTATCCAACTTCATTCACTGAATTGACAATTTGTACACATTTGTTTACAACAAACTGTCGTCTTAAAAGGTCATTTGATTTTTAATTTGAAATTTTATTCTTAATATACGATTTAAACAAGATGTGTCCTCAATAAAATAATGGCAGTTATCATACTTTTTAGTGAACTTTCTTTAAATTTGAGTTTTAACAAAATTTTAATCTAAAACTATTGATTTGTGTTATAGTATTCGTGCCGTGTAAATATGTAAATATAGTTTCAGCCAAATTTTTCCTTTTTTTCTTCATAGTGGATGTTCAATATGAATGAAAAATTGCAAAATGATTATTTAATATATTATTTGTTTAAAATAAGGAATTAAAAAAATAAAAATAAATTTTAAATTCCAAAGATACACATTTTAAATGCAAATTTTTCTTTTATTTATTTAAAAGTATATTTAGAAAATCAATAACAAATTAAAACAATTCGAAGAATAATAACCCTTTTAATCGCCGAATAAATATCTTTTACAAGCATAACATCAATAATTTGTTTTTCAAGTAAAACACCAGTTTTTGTTAAATTAGCAGTCATTTTAATTAAATTCTGGAAAAGGTTTTCCGCCCACCCATCTGCAAATGCAACAGCCTTTAGGAGCGCATTAACAGAAAACTGAGGAAAAAAGCCTCGTTCCATGCGGCTGGAAATGAATTTTTTTTGCCATTAGGAAGCCACCGCATTGTCTTCATCCTTATTAAAAATGAGAGCTGTTTTTAATATTGCAAAGTAAATGCTGTTCTATGCAAATTTACAGTTGGAGAAAAACCGGAAAGCTTCAGCGTTTCATTAATAAATATGTTCAAGTAATTACGCTTGAAAAAGGCCGCTTTTTGCAAATAAGAATTTATGTTGTGGTCATTTCTCTCCCTGTCTAGGATCTATTTAATCTAGGCTATCATCGTTCCATCAGCAAATCAGTTTTATAAACAGAAGTTGGGCCAAAATGATATTAGACCTAGTGCCGGCGGTAATTTAATTGTCCAAGCTGAACTATACTGACTTTGATAAAAGGTTAAAAGTAAAAATGTCGAATGATAAACCTATTGTATTAATGTAAAATAATTACTATTTCTCCTCGTAATCTTAGCTCCAAAGTTTTCTAATAATTATATATACAACTGGTCGATAAGTTAAAGCCCTTATGTTTAATAATGCTTATCGACCGTGTTTTATACAAAATTTTATGCATTTTAAAATAAATTAACACAAAAATTAAAGAAGAACATTCGTTTTATTAAAATTAATTTATTTGTTACCCTCACATTTTAATTCGTTCTTTTTCTAATTCAATGGGAAGATTAGGAAAACACTATATTGTTTCTCTTACTTGTACTTCGTTATTTGAAACAGAAATCAGATAAGTGTATCTCTATTAAAACGTTATATTTAGATTCAAATAATCCGTTTTATTGTGAAATACACAACGAAACTGTCTTCCGAATATGTATTTTTATTGGATTTCTTTCACGGAGGTCAACAAAAACTTATACGTTACAAACTTTGCGTATTTTAAACAAAATGAGTAATTAAATTTAGGCTTTTCATCTGACCGTGCTTTTACCAGTAAACGTCATTTTAACATGTTGATTTCACAACTTTGCATTCAATTTGAAATGTAAAAGAAGATACATTATGTATCTCTCGGAATGCAAATTTCTTAATAAATTTAAATCTTAGAATGAACGATTTGTTAAAGAAAAATAATTTTATTTTTCCAACAAGGATGTTATTAAATGAGAAACACTACTATTTTGTTAAAATACTAACTCCTTTATTGCAAAATACTTTTCGAAAAATTTAATAATATATAATTAGCATATTTTAATTAAATTTACACATATGTTATGTTTCTTTCCATTATATATACTTTTAAAATCTGTGTTTATTTTCTTTTATACTGTTGGTGTATATTTACATAATTTATAAGGATTTCTCTCGGGTTAATAAAAATATTATCCTTTCACTTTGAATAAATTATTTACTTTAGATTATGCCATCCCAAGATATTTAAAAGAATTATTTATTTATTTTGTCCAATACTTAAAAAAACAAGATCTTAAAATTAATTATTTCTGATGTTTTCAAAATAACTCGTTAAAATTGTTCGAATAATTTTAAGGAAAATCAAATTTCTTACCGTTCTCTAATAGACAATTATTCCAAAAAAAAATTTTATAATTAAATTCGACATTATATAATCTCTTTTAGTTCGAGATTTTTACCGGAAGTGGTAGAGCTGTAGTTCTGCTGACTTGGCAAGATCCAGTTAAGATAATTTAAATGGAATTAGTTTAAGTACACATATGCTGCGAACCAGAAGCGAAAATCATTTAACTTTGCACAGAACTGCCCTGGAGGCACCATTCTCTCTGTACATCTACTCAGCACAAACTATACAGTTTCGCAGTTTTCTATATTTGAGAACATGATGCAGAGAAAACCACGAGTA
This sequence comes from Clogmia albipunctata, assembly GCA_001014945.1. Classification (NCBI taxonomy): domain Eukaryota; kingdom Metazoa; phylum Arthropoda; class Insecta; order Diptera; family Psychodidae; genus Clogmia; species Clogmia albipunctata. The sequence continues at coordinate 86,623 of JXOV01004080.1, forward strand.
CAAGGAGTCGAGCAAAAAGTAATTTCTGCTTAAACAAATTCCGAGTAATTGTTTGAAAAACAACTTTACAAATTGGGTCAAAGATAGACATGGAGAGCAGTTATTTTGCCATGGTACTATACTCTAAATTACCTAGGCAGAAAATCAAGTATTTAATTTCAATTTAAGCTCAAACTGGAGGCGTTCATCTTCGTGTTTTCCGCCGTTTTGGGATTCAATTAAATTGCAAATAACTGGGAAATTTTGCGCCCCCGAAAATTTATTATTTATATGATGAAACGTTTCTCTTGGATCACGCACCAGCTCCGTTTCAAACCGAATTAACCGACCTCCAGGTGCGACTGTCCCATTTTCTGATTTATGGAGCTTCCACACACAGCAGCTCAGCCAACCCCCGGAAATGATATTTATAAATTTCCATTATCTGGAACCGGCTCCTGTTGGTTGCCATCCACAAATCCGAAATCATAACTTTATGTAGTTACCTGCAACATTCCAGGCAGACAAGCACACGGAGAGAGAGAGGGATGAATGAATAGTCATCAAAATGGGGAATGTCTGCGTCTGTCTGTCTGATAATAACATTAATTAATCATGTCAAATGCATGCATTTTTCATCTCCACCATGCCATAAATATTAACCAATCAGTTTATAAATTTCTGCAAAATGTGAGGCAATTTTTTGTTTGTTTCGTATTATTTTGCCAATTCAATGGGGTATTTTAATAGCAATTATTTTTACAAAATGGAAATTAATAAACTGCAAAGTGGTTAATAAATTTAAATATTTTTATAGGAATTGAATTTTTTTTTCTCGATAATGCAGGAAAGTACTTAATTGGAACAGTTATTTCTAAAGCAAGAGCCAAGATGTTTAATAATTCTAATCCAGTGTGTTTTATGGAGAATTTGATAAATTTTGAAACAAATTTACACCAAAATCTAAAAGAAGGTTGTATTTTTATTTCAAAATTTGACTTCTGAGAAACAAATATCATAAATTTTCAACTGGGCTAAATTTAATATATTTTAATGAGTTTTTCACGCAAATCAGATTTTAATCCTAAAGATCAATTCCTTTGAGAAACTTGTATTTAAAAAAAAGTCGTTTACACAGAAAATTTAAGACCAATATACAACTCATACATATTCGCCTGCATATTCTAAAGATTAGTGCCCTGGACTGCCTCCCCTTAGGTTTCAGCGGAAATTTTTTTTCCATTTGTGTATATCCATCGTACATATATATCGACAGGGTGGCGCAGTGGTTAAACTATTTCACAGAATTCAACTCGAAGCGCATCGGTTCGAGTCCTGATCAGACCGTAATTTTTTTCCTTCGAATTTCATTACTCGTTTTCACTTACACAATTCTGTGATTAATATTTGTTTCAAATAAATTTAACAAAAAATAATACCTCGGCCTCAACTGTTGAGTAACTAGCATCATCAATGCTATTCGTTCGATCAGATAGGTTATCAAAGATTGGATGGAACGCATAGAATCGAAGAGACAAAGCGGATCTTTCTAATACTAGTAATTTGCTTCCATTGATTGAATGTATACATATGAAAGTTATGAAGGGGATGGTCTTTGTCGTGAGTTTTGTTTCGGTGGCAAAAACCCGTCAATAAATAGGCTCTAAATAAAATCATTTGTTCATGGTGCTAATCACATCAAAACGAATAATGATTTGTAGACATGATATTAAATTGTGAAAGACTAGATTGGAAATTTGAAAAACCATGATTACGTAAAACCAATTGGTTAGACCTAGACCGGTAATGATTGTTGAGTCGTAGAAGAAGAAGTGTACCTATATTAATACCATTGCTGTATAATATTCCTAGCAAATTAGAAGGTAATGGCACTAAAAAGGAAATAATGTTGGTGAACATTGAGACTCACGGGGGGGGGGGGGGGGGGC